>VUQH01057056.1:0-11898 GCA_015106775.1 Etroplus canarensis | reverse complement strand
GGTAGTGAGACCTGCCATGATGTATGGTTTGGAGACGGTGGCAGTGACCAAAAGACAGGAGGCAGAGTTGAAGATGTTGAGATTTTCCCTGGGAGTGCCCAGTCCACAAAGGATGTTGAAGATGGAGCTGCCAGGCAGGAGGAGAAGAGGAAGACCACAGAGAAGATTCATGGATGTAGTGAAGGAGGACATGCAGAGAGTTGGTGTGAGGGAAGAGGATGCAAGCGATAGAGTGAGATGGTAGTGGATGAACTGCCGTGGCAACCCCTAAAGGGAGCAGCCAAAGGAAGAAGAAGAAGACTATAAGAAAAACTTGCACATTTACAACAACAAAAGAAACGTTTATGAGAAAAAAATGCCAAATTTGCAAGAAATCTGAGGAAAAAAAGGAAATTCATGAGGGAAAAAAATCATATTTTAATGAAGGAGCTTACAAGAAACAGTGATAAATGTAGTTAAAAAAAAACACTGGCAAATTTACTATAGGAAAAACTTTTCAATAAAAAAATTGGTACATTTAAGATAAACAAATTCAATTATGAGAAAAAAATTTGCCAATTTACACAAAATACATCAGAAATCTCCAAGTAAAAATGGGCAAATTTGCTAGAAAAAGACAAAAAATTCAGGAGAAAAATCATCACAATGAGAAAAACTCCATAATATAGTGGTTTCGCTATACAAATGAAAGGTCCCTGGTTCGATTCCAGGCGGGGACACGAGCTCCACTCACCATAATCAGGAAGGGCATCCGGTGTATAACCTCTGCCAAATTACCAACGTGGATTATTCCGCTGTGGCGACCCCTTGGGGAGAATACAAGGAGCAGCCGAAGGTACATTTAGCCCATGGTTATTGCACCTCATCTGTTCAGGTTTGAAGTTTACCTCTCTGAAGTGTACCCCAGCATCATCATCATCATCATCATCATCATCATCATCATCAAGGCTGCATACATGCAGGGCCTAAAGTGCCCCATATGTATGCAGCCTGAAAGTCCAAACTGAGGGACTAAATCCAGCGAGTTACCAGATGTAGAAGCAGCTCAAACCTCCGCCTCTCTGCTGTCAGACAGGCTGATAACAGTCCTGCTCAGGCACAAACACAGATTGTTTGGTTATTTACAGAGATATAGATTAGAACTTTCGTTTTTTTTTTCAGATTAAGCAGAAACATGTTGGAATAAGTGAAATCACGTTCAGGAAAGTAATTTTAAACTAGCGCGTTAACACTCTTTATCTCATTATTGAGGCATCAGTAAAATATTTTGACTTGTAGGAGTTTGCTGTTCTTCCGTTGTTGTGTGGGGCGTTTACCTGCAGGAATTATTCGGAAACTCAAACAACCAGCATGCCTTTCGTTTTTGTTTTCTTTTGAGTCGTCGTCTATTGATGACGTAAAGACGAGTAGCGAGGCGCACACGCTGCCGCAAAGTGTTCCTACAAAATGGCAACAGTGCAACTTAGTGAGGCTGAGAAAGTGTACATCTTACACGGCGTCAGGGTAAGATTTAAATAAGTACATCAGATGCACGTTTGGTTTTTATCTGATTAAAGTAAAGTTTATCTACGAGCTGTAGCCGCGTTAGCTTTGTGTCTGTGTTGACATGTCTTTTCCTGGTCATCAGGATGACTTAAGAGTGGACGGACGAGGCTGTGAGGACTACAGACACATGGAGATAGAGACTGACGTGGTGTCCAACACAGACGGATCAGCCAAAGTCACCCTGGTAATTAAAACCGGCAGAGTCCAAGTCGAAGGGTTTACTCATTCCTTCTCTCACGAATCTCCTTTTTGTTCTAGTTACCATTAAAACTTTCGTTATTTAGGTGTTTTGTTGAGTAATAATTCTGGTTTCAGTGGGGAAGCCTCCGTCAGCAGCTTGTGAGACCTGACAAAAACACCCACGTTCACCCTGTTGCTGTAGTTGCATTTTCTTTGATTTCTAGTAGTTTCCCCCATTTTCCTCGGAATCTGCGGATTTTCTGAGTTTCTCTGTTAAATTCAGAACTGAATTAAAATCCTTTACTCACATGCAAAGTTCTTGAGCAGTTGGGCCCCATCCTGTCTTAAATGCTTAACTGTACCATGTTTTCCCAATAGAGCATCTTTGCTCTCAGAGTGCCGGCCTACTTGTGGTTCCCAAAAGCTCCCAGTATGAGAGACGGACAAACTCTTTGCATTTAAGATTAGGCTCAAAACTTTCCTATTTCATAAAGCTCACAGTTAGGATTAGTTATGCTGCAATAGGTTTAGGCTGCTGGGGAGCTTTTTGTGATGTGTTGGGCATTTATTCTCCACCCACTTCTTTTCACTCCTCATGCATTTATTTGTGACTGCTGCATGTCAATAAATGTTGTCCTCTCTCTTTGCTCTCCTTTCTCTCTTCTCTTTCCCTTCACTCCAACCGGTCAATGCTGATGGTTGCCCCTCCCTGAGCCTGGTGCTCACGAAGGTCTCTTCCTGTTAAAAGCGAGTTCTTCCTTCCCACTGTTGCTAAATGCTTGCTCACAGGGGATCATGTGGTTGTTGGGGATTCTCTCTAATTTTATGGGGTTTTTTACCTTACAGTGTAAAGCAACTTTAGTTGTGAGTTGGTGCTATAAAAATGAATTGAATTGGCTTTGTGATGTTTTGCAGTTTTCCACCTTGTGTGTAGCAAAGACTACACCCAGAAGATGTTGACAATACCTTTCTTCACCGCCATTCCACAGAATAAGACTTTGGAAAGATGTCTATCCCACATTTTGACTTTTGAAGACTGGAGCCAATCAAACTGTGGGACAGGGTATAAATTACTGTGCAGTCCCACATAAAGAGGGACATCTGGTCCAGAATAAAATAATATAAATCAAATAATTATAACGCAAATACTGTTCAGTCTGGTTTAAATCAAAAGAATAAAAATAGTTTTAAAGTTTTATCTACAAGTTAGGAGCAGCTACTCAAACTCCTGTTCTCCTATATCACTCTGAATGCTGGCTTTTAGGACTGTTCTTCATTTAGCTGCTCCCTTTAAGGGTCACCACAGTGGATCATCTGCTTCTATGTCACCCTATGCCTTGCATCCTCTTCTGTCACATCGACCCTCTGCATGTCCTCCTTCATTTCACATCTTTGAACCTTCTCTGCGGTCTTCCTCATTTTCTGAGGACATGACCACGCCATTATGTGGACCGGCATTTGATCTCTCTGAACCACACTCGGGCTCTTTGCCTCCTTATGGAATTTTTCATTTGAGCTCTTTTTTTGGCCAGAAAATGCAAGATATGTTTCAGAGGCATCCTACAAGCCAGCATTCATGTGCAGAGGAGGGAGAGTGGATGTATTGGACAAAGGATGTTGAAATGCTGCCAGGCAGGAGAAGAGAAGGAAGACCATGGAGGAGGTTCATGGATTCAGTGAAGGAGGACATGCAGAGGGTTGGTGTGACAGAAGAGGGTGCAAGGGATAGGGTGAGATGGAGGCAGATGATCTGCTGTGGCGATGCCGAAAGGAAGTCATACGTTGCTCTAAACACCAACATGTAGCCCAGGACAGGCTAACATCGAGGCAGATTGTCAATGCTTTATGTCCCTCAAGTTACAAAGGCTGACTTACTAACTTACTGCAAACGCCAGATCTCCATTATGGTTTAATGTGGTCAACAAGGGGCATCTGATCAGCAGACCTCAGTGATCTAGTGGCAGTGTGCTAAGTTAAAAGATCAGAGAGGTATGGAGGGCTCAAACCCATGCAGCGATGTAAACAAACACTAAAATCTGACTGGAAGCCAAAGTAAGGAAGTCATTGTGGGTAATATGTGTTTTCAATTGCATGGGCTAGTTAAGATCTGGGCAGCAGTCTTTTAAGCCAGCTGTAGTCTGCCAACCAACAATTGACTGACTCCGGAATAAAGACTGTCACAGTAGTGAAGTGGAAAGAGAGAGAATGCAGCCTTTGTAAGTACCCAAAAGAAGGCAGTTCTAACAGTAGTGTTTGTTTATCAAAAGTGTAGGTACCATTACAGAGGCCTCCCAGGTTCTCTTTTCAGAGCGTTTTTCCTGTTCCTGAAAGGGCCAAGGTGACCATTGTTGTGACAGTATGGGGTGCCAAACTATTTCACTTCTGTTATTTGTTTGTTAAAATTCAATGTATTAAATCTACAAGAAAAAACTTGCAAATTACAAGAAGAAAATTGCAAATATTTCTGAAAAACTTACAAATTTATCAAAGGAAGTGATAAATTTATGAGAAAAAATATCACAAATTTACCAGAAAATTTACCTGATGTGATTTGTGTTTTTATTCAATTAAATTACGAAAATTGAATGCCGTCTTTCAGACCGTTATCATGGGAGTGCTTCCAGAAACACCTGTGTACCTCAACACCTCCAGCTATGCACACACCCACTTTTTATTAGTTATTTCTTTTACCTTTAGCTTGTTTATTGTGAGCAGTTTCTCAGAAACGATGAAACTCTGGGTTTAAGTGTCAGATTCTTCTTTCTTTCAGGGGCACACAGCCGTTCTGGTGGGGATTAAGGCGGAGATTGGAAAACCAAGGCCCATGGTGCCAGACGAAGGCTATTTGGAGTTCTTTGTTGATTGGTAGGTATGGTGAATATTGTCTTGTCTGTTAGCTGGGGGTGTAATCTAGAGGTGCCACTACAGATTTAAAGAGGGGACAAAAGTCCCACGACTCAATAACACCCGAAAAAAACTTGTAACTGATTATCAGCCCAAATCTGCTTACTGTGTTATCATAAAATCATTTTTTATTATTTTAAGGTTTTATTATTAACCTCTTACAGACAGGTCTGTCAAATGAGGCACATAAATTGTATTTTGGTAAATTCCAAAAACCGAGTAATGAACTGAAACTGTGGCCCAGAAATAAGGGGTGAACCACACTCCAGAATTCAACGTGTCCTCCTCTTCTTTTTTACTTTTTTGTGTTGCCCCACCCCAAGACCCTGTGCTGGATAAGCTCTTTAAGAAAATAAATGGAGCAATGGATTGTTTTCAGTAAACCACTTTGTGCCTCCTATCTCTGAAAGGCACTATATAAATAAATAAACACTGCTTGCCGGCTACTGTTTATACTCCAGCATCTAAGGCTGCCCACAGGAAAGGTTAAAGTTACTTGCATTATATAATAATAATAATATAGTGTAGTATTGGGATATATATAGTGTGGCAGTATTGTATCGATACAGGGATACCAGATATCGATGTCTTATTATCTAATCTGCAAGTACAACCTAAACTTTTTAATACTACAATAATAAAATCAGTTACTTTTCAGTCCACCTTCATAATCTATGTCTCTTTGCAAATTCTTTAGTTTCTGAAGGGGCTGCAGGACTTTTGTTGTATTAGCTTGTATTGTGTTTGCGTTCACTTCAGCTGAACTAGACTGTAATGTAAACAGTTTGCCATTTATGACAGATTTTAATGACAGTGTTGGTCAGTCTGTCTGCTTGACAATCCCATTTTGCAGCAATAAAAAGAGGAACATACCAAGAGCTTTAGCTTATTAGATCAAACAGATATTGACAAAGTTTACCTAAAAAAAGTTTGATCAGTCACAATATATGTTGCTGCAGTACTCAGTATGTTGCAAAATGTTTAAAATTCAATAATATTGTGTTGTGAGTTAAGTATCATGACAGTAGTGTATTGTGGAGTCTCTTGTGATTCTCACGCTAGTTTTACCTGAATTTTATATCACAGTGTCAATGTTTTTCATGATATGATGTATTTTGTGCATCAGGCAAAGTTCTACCTAAAGCATCATAACTATAACCATTCACCTTTATGCCATTTAAACTATTCTAAGCCAAATGCAGTATTTAAATGACATTTTTAAAACAAAACCACAGGTTGTTATATCTGAGATGAATGGGTGTAATAACTTTGTGTAAAATTCACCACCAGGAGGTAGTATTGTATTATCCATTCCCAACAGACCCCGCTGATTGTAAAATGACCAAAGAAAATATTATCATATGACCATAAACATGCAAAATGTGTGTGGAGAGAGGTAGTAGTACCAGTCAGCCTTAACGGTTTTCACAGTTTTCCACCTCTCACCCATTAACAGATTAAATCCCTCAGTGTGCTAAGATCTTGCCTCACAAGTTTTACTGGGTTGTTTTTACTTTAGTTCGGCCAATGCGACCCCTGAGTTTGAGGGCAGAGGAGGCGAGGAGCTGGGGACGGAGCTGAGTAACACCCTCTACAAAGTCTTCAACAACAAACACAGTGTGGATCAGAAGAGCCTCTGTATAAGTGCCGGAGAGCACTGCTGGGTGCTCTATGTAGATGTGCTGGTGAGTTGTAGCCTTTTGCTTCTCCAAACGACAATTCACCCCTGTCTTTTTGACAGCAGGGTTGCTCTGTGAGGAGCACATCAAGAGGGTCCAGGGTTCAAACCCAGACAGGTGTAGAGTTTGCATGTTCTTCCCGTCCTTGTGCAAGTTTTCCTAGGGACCTCCAGTTTCTCCCACCGTTGTAAAAAATTAAGGGCAGTGGTGTCTGTGTGGGCCCAGGACACCCTCACAAAGGAGATCCTTAATCTAAAAAGTTTCCCTTCCTGATTAAATAAATAATTATAAATAAAATAGGTTATTATTAAAGGCTTGCATTTTTGTTTGCACAAACGCATGAATGGATTTGAAGAAACCTTGCAGTTTTTTTTTTCTGTTTAATAAATCATCACTTTCTCTATGACTGCATGTTTTTTACCCTGCATTTCAATGATTGATCAAGTAACTCGAAAATTTTAAATAAACGCTGAACTGCAGAATCACTTTGCGCTGCTGCACGTTAAGCCGGTAAATGTGCTCAACAGACACACTCTGATTAATAAAAATTGCTGAACTACCCAGTCATGTCAGCATTTGTTAGAAAGCTCTTGCTGTGGATTAACACGTGGTCGGACATTATCTAAGCAGCCACTCCGCTGTAGCAAGCAAAGAGCAGAAAAACAAATTTTATTGAGAGACAGTCTGAAGTGTTTTACTCATTCAGTACCTTCTGAATGAGTTGCAGTTGATCTCCCTAGTCACTGCTCTGAACACTGCTGTGTTTTTATCCCGTCACCACCATGTGTTGTAGCTATCCAGCCAGGCAGCACATGTGACCACTTGTGAACACTTCGGATTGGGTCTGTCATGAAAATGCGATCAGACATAAAGACAAACTTCTACCTCTCAGTTTTGCATTTTTCTTTTCCTCGTTGTTTCGTGCTCTCTGCTTCTTATAGTTAAGTAATGGTGAATCGTTGGGGTCCTATTTGAATGTGTGTGTTTGGGGGCACTGCAGAAGTGATGATTGGACAGGCAGTTAGTTAGCAGTTATTTGGACCCTTCAACCAAACTAAAATTTTCTCCTCTGTTGCTCCTCAGTTCTTACATTTATTAGTTTCTCTTCTACAAAAGAAAATATATTATTTTTATATTTCAGACTGTCAGTTTGACAAAAGGAGAGACTTGAAGATAAGAATTGGGCTTTGAGACATTATTATACAAGGCATTTTAACAATTTTCTGACATTTTCTACACTAAACAATTACAGCAATAATAATAAGTAAGAATTATTATTTAATCACACCACTTTATTTGATTTTCCTATGGGCTGTGCTTCTGCTTTTTCCTCAAAATGACACATGGACTTAATCAAAATTTTAAACAATTTGCCTGCCCGAATTTACATTTTTCTTCCTGCTCATATAATAATAAGAATTGTTGCATGTAGGATACAGTTTGATAAATGTTGTAGAGGTGCTCACTTTCTTTTCTAGGTAAATCCAGACCAAACAAGTCAAATCTCACATTGTCATGCCTCCACAGCTCCTGCAGTGTGATGGAAACTTGTATGATGCCATCTCGATAGCTATCAAGGCAGCTCTCTTCAACACTAAGTGAGTATTTGTTTGTGTGGTGTGACAGCTATCATATCTTGCAGTTTCATGCACAGTGCACTGTACTGTATTGTACTAACAGTCTTCTGATTACTTCACCGGCAGAATTCCCAGAGTTCACATCTCATCTGACGATGAAGGAGGAAAAGAAATCGAGCTATCTGATGACCCCTATGACTGTGTGAGACTTAACGTAGAAAATGTTCCCTGTATAGTGACCTTGTGCAAGGTAAGCTTACTTGCTGATACTCAGAGGTGACGGCTGTTATCACACAATGATACATACAGGCTCACTGTATTTGGACAGGTGGGCCACAGACATGTGGTGGACGTGACTCTGCAAGAGAAAGCCTGCTCTGTGGCAAGCCTCATCATCTCTGTTACACACAAGGGCACCATCACCTGTATGAGGAAGGTGGGCGGAGGCAGCCTGGACCCAGAGAGCATCTTTGAAATGACAGAGGTGAGCCCAGCTCTGCTCCTCGGCCATCTGGCCTCTTCTCATCACAGCTGAAGAATGAACAAAGTGTGATTTTAATTTATTTTTATCTAAAAACAGAAACATTTGACCTTGAGTTAAAAAAAGGTAGCTCATTACATTTTCCAGTGTGCCTGTGGGGAATTTTTCCCATTCATCCAGAAGAGCATTTGTGAGGTCAGACACTGATCTTGGAAAACAGGGCCTGATTCACAATCTCTGCTCTAGTTCATCCCAAAGGTGTTTAGTGGGGTTGAGGTCAAGACTCTAGTCTCCTGGGATTCACCAAACCCAGACTCATTCATCAGGCAGCCAGACAGAGAAGTGTGACTCATCACTCCACAGAACACGTTTCTACTGCTCCAGAGTCCAGAGGCAGCATGTTTTATGCCACTCCTTCTTATGCTTGCAGTTGTGCTTGGTGATGTAAGACTTGCATGTAGCAGCTCAGCCATGAAAACCAATGCCACTAAGCTCCCAGCAAACTGTTTTTGTGCTGATGTTAATGCCAGAGGAGGTTTGGTACTCTGCAGTTACTGAGTCAGCAGAGAGCTTTGATGGTTTTTATGCACTCTGAACTCCGCTCTGTAACTTTATGTGGTCTGCCACTTCATGGCTGAGTTGCTGTATTTCTTAATTGCTTCCACTTTGCAGTAATGCAACTTACAGTTTACAGTGGAATATCTAGGAGGGAAGAAATTTCCCAAACTGCGTTGTTGCAGCAGTGGCATCCTATTACAGTACCATGCTGAAATTCATTGTGCTTTTTAGAGTTACCTGTTGTTCCACAAATGTTTGTAAAGCCAGACTGCATAGCAAGGTGCTTGATTTTATACATCTGTGGCAATAGGACTGAATAAAACTCCTGAATTCAGTGATTAAGAGGTGTGACTCAATACTTCTGTCATTCTGTCCACATTTATGTTATAAAGTGGATTCCTAAAGTTTGATATTTTGATAACACCTCATAAATGTTGCTTGCTTTCTTGCAGAGTTTTTGATTTCAACTTTCATTATTCTCACTAAATGCACAGCCAGCAGACTGTTTGTTAGCAGGTGACTCAAAAATTTCAGAAAGGCTTTGCATGAAATTTTTGCCAGAGGAGTGACTTGGAACAAATTAGAAGTGATTCACTCTTGGGTGTGATCTCTATCATGATCTAGGATTTTTTTTTAAATAATACTTTGACATTGCACGATGGGACAAAATTTGACATTTTGCATCATATCTTCATATCAGATACAGTTAAAGTTAAAAAAAAAAAACTAGGAGTGTTTGTCCTGATGTTTCTGAGAAAATATCACCAACCAATCCGGATCCAAATTTAATCCAGATTTCCATCTGGATCCAGGGACTCAATTCATGCATGGTGTGGAGAAAATTTCACCCTTGACAGAGGTATGCAGTCTCAGATTGCTGTTGTTAATGAGTTTCAAAGGCACTGGCGAAGAGATCTCGTTACATTTGAATGGGGGCCTGTGCATCTTTTTCCAGTCTTCATACGAAACTAAGCTAACTGGCAGCAGCAGTACCTTCATATAGACATGAGAGAGTTTCAATCTTCCGCTCTTAACTCTTCTTCATAAATGAATAATGAATAACTAAAATATATATCTAAAAACTTGCTCCTAGTGAGGTTTTAACATGCTTGATCTGATAATTCTGATAGCACCTGTGAACTCAGGTATCAGTCAGACCCCCTGAATTCAACTTTTTCTGATACTTTCTCTCTAGTCCTGCCGCACTGCACTGTTTAGTGAGAAAGTGGAAGGACATTATGAGTCTTTTTTGTGGCACTTTGTGAGATGTATGGCATCATAATATCCTGTAGGTAATTTACACAATGTGCAGTTTAGCTTTGGGGTTATGTTTGAAGAAGGCTATACTCTATCCACCATGATAGATAGATAGATAGATATTAAAAAATAAAATGTTTGTATTTAATATTTTACAGTTTAACTTTGAGTGTTTATGGGATATTGCATTACATATAGGTTTAACATTTTCATTCATCTTTCATATCTCTTTATACTTATTTGTAACAGAGCATCTGTAATGCAAGCAGTTTCTCCTCCCTGGGATTAATAATGGATTCTGATTCTGATATTTATATACAGCAGATGGACACTGCTGTTTATTTATTTTTATTTTTTGTTTGTTTATTTATTTTTGTTATGTTTTGTTTTTTTCCAGGCAGGAAAACGAGTCGGGAAAGCTCTTCATGCTCCACTCATGAAGCTGCTGCAACAGGAAGAGAGTCTAGGGAAGAAGAGACAGAAAGTTGGCTTTCTGGGCTAAAATAAAGCTCCTGTTTCGAAGTTTGTATTTACTTATAGACATGATTTTCTAATAAAATGTTTAATTTGTACATACTGCTTGTCTTTTTTTTCGCTCAAATCTCTGTTTTTTATTTAGAGTGATGAAGGAAACAGCCAATTGTGCATCTGTATCACAGCAGATGAACCTGTGTAGAAGTTTAAGTGTCTCAGTTAATATCCACCAAAGGACTGATCTAGTGCTGCAACTAATGCTGTCAGTGCTGATTAATGCTGTCACGTTAATCCAGTTTAATCAATTTTTGCATGATTAATTAGATTAAAAGTTTAACGCAAATAACACATGCTCATCGCACAGTGACTCAAAATAGCACAATTCCCCTCACTAACATGGATTGGTACTCCAACGCTATCTGGCAGCAGAACTGCTTGATCAAGATGGATGATATTGACCCTCTCAAAAAGTACGCATCAACACACAGCATACATTAGTCGGGGATTCTTCTGTAAATACTTTGGCAACAATGACGCCAGACTTGCACAGAACGTCAGGGCTTCAAGAAGTCTACCTCTGAAAAATCGTATGTTTTATTTTATTTGTTTTTTAATTGTTTTGCAATCTGGACTCTTATCTCTTCTTTTGTTAAAATATTGTCTGTCTGTCTGTATGTATACACTACCAGTCAAAAGTTTGGACATGTATGTATGTATGTATGACCATAGTGGATAGTGGAGTATGGCCAAGCGCGTCCAGCCTCTTGAATGGTAGTGTATATTTGTGGATGACACAGCAAACTGTGTTCACAGATCCCCATTTCTGAAAGCTTTCATGAGCCCATGCAGTGATTTCCATGACAGAATTATGCCTGTTTGCAATGCAGTACTGCCTGAAGGCTCAAAGATCAGAAGTATCCAGTGTTGGTTTTTGGCTGTGTCCTTTGCACACAGAGATATCTCCAGATTCTCTGATTCTTTTGATGATATCATGTACTGAAGACGATGGCAAATTCAGTGTCTTTACATTCAGGAACATATTTCTAAAATTGCCTTACAATTTGTAAGCACAGTTTCTGGCAGATTGCTGAACCTCTGCCCATCTTTACTTGTGAGACACTCTGTCTCTCTGAGGTGCTTGTTTTACACCCAATCACATTACGACCTGTTGCCAATTGACCTAATAAGTTTCAACATGTTCCTGAAGCTGTTTCTTTTGTAGCGCCACTTACTTTTCCAGCCC
>VUQH01057053.1:0-19165 GCA_015106775.1 Etroplus canarensis | reverse complement strand
CTCCTGAAGGCAGGTAAACCACATAATAAATGCGAAAACTGGAGACCTATCAGTCTGCTAAATGCAGATTTGAAAATACTTTGTAAGATTTTAGCCAAAAGAATCAAAAAAATAATACCTAAGATAATTGGGAGGGATCAGAATGGCTTCATTCTTGACGGACAAGGATTCCACAATGTCAGAAGGATTTTGAATATTCTTTATGACAAAAGGGGGCTCCAGACACTGTTTTACTGTCACTTGACGCTGAAAAAGCATTTGATAGAGTGGAATGGTCTTATTTGTTTGAGATTCTGGCTCGCTTTGGTTTGGGAGAGAATTTTTGTAATTGGATAAGATTACTTTATAAGGAATCATACGCACAAATTTTGACTAACAATAATATCTCAAAAACTATAAAAATAAATCGAGGATGTAGACAAGGGGACCCTTTGTCCCCTCTGTTGTTCATTATGGCGATCGAACATTTGGCAACTGCAGTGAGGTCGCATGATAGCATTTCTGGAATAACCATAGGACAGACAGCATCGCTTAGCTTTGTATGCAGATGACATAATTATTTTTCTTAAAAATACCAACAAATCCATCCCGGCTCTGCTGGATTTGATTAGGCAGTTTGGTAAGATTTCAGGTTATAAGATCAATAAGTCTAAAACATCCATTATGTTATTAAACCAATTAGATAGGGAAAATCCAACTACTGTCATTGCACAATTTAAGGTAGTCAATTGCTTCACTTATTTAGGCATTCAAATTGTTCCATTGCATAGAAATTAACTATAAATCAGTTATGCAAGAGGTCTCAAATTCTTTAGATAGATGGGCTGTTTTACCAATGTCGTTAATGGGGAAAATAAATACTCTCAAAATGAATATGCTTCCTAAACTGTTGTATTTATTCCAAAATTTACCTCTGCCACCACCAAGCAATCTATTTTCTCAACTGAAGACACTTTTCATCAAGTTTTTATGGAACAATAGATGCCCCAGGCTGCGCCTAGCATTATTGTACTTGCCTTATGATAGAGGAGGGCTTAAATGCCCAAAACCCACTATGGTACTACTGGGTTGCACAGCTGAGAACACTGATGTTTTAATATTCAGAGGAGAATGTGCCATTGTGGAGAGAGATGGAAGGGTATACACTGAAGCTGCCTTTTCCCATTTACCTGTACTCAGCTAATTTTAAGAAACTCAAAAGAAACACCAAGAATCCTATGGCTAAAAATATGATTAGTGTGTGGCAACAAGTTAAGAATTACCTCAAAGAAGTTGACTCGCTCTCATTATTCAGTCCGATATGGGGAAATGATCGCTTCCCCCAGGAGGAGGTGAGGGGGGATTTAAAATATGGGCTGAACAGGGGTTACAAAAAATAGGAGATCTTTATAATCCTGATGATAAACATTTGATGTCCTTTGATGAAATTGTTGCCAAACATGACATAGCTCGCAGCCAGTTCTTTAGATATTTACAACAGAGAGATTTTATTAGAACACAGCAAAATCGGTCCTTGTCCATTCCTGGCATATCAACACTCGAAGAAATAATGGTGAAAGACTGCCAGAAAAGGGGCTTAATTTTCAAAATATATAATGAACTGGTTGCTGCTTCTCCAGAAACATCAGTAAATAAGCTTCAGTCCCAGAGAGAGGACCTACAGGAGAAAATCTCCATTGAAGAGTGGGACAGGGCTTGTGCCAAAGCACAATCACAAACAGTGAACACACGTTTAAAACTTCTGCAGTACAACTGGTTAATGCGTTCTTAGATGACTCCAGTTAAACTTAATAAATTCTATAGTGCCATGCCGGATGTTTGCATAAAATGTGACAAGGAAAAGGGCACAATTTTCCATTGCTTGTGGCAGTGTCCTCAAATAAAGAAATTCTGGGAAGAAGTGAAACAGTGTACTGAGGAAATATTAGAGATAAAAATACATTTAGAACCAAAACTTTTTCTACTGGGTATCTACCCAGCTAACTGTAACATAAGAAGGAAGCATCGCTTATTTTTAGACATAGGACTGCTGTTGGCCAAAATAGTGATTGCATTTGCTTGGAAAGAGGTGGATAGACCAAGGATAGGTAAATGGCTTTCAGAATTAACATCAACTCTGCCCTTAGAAAAGATCACCTATGCAATCAGGGGTACAGTAAGCAACTAAGTTCTGATAACATCTGGGGCCCCTTTAAAATCTTTCTGGCGAATAAAGAATTGTCTTGTTTGGTGGAAACATCTGGGGGTGACCCATAAGTGGCCCTCTGCAGCTCATTTGGGAAAATCTTTATTGTTTGGTATTGAACGACTACTATCTAATTTATGTGTAATGAATACTTACGAGTGTGAGCAATGTATAGTGGGATATGTGTACACTTATTCCCCCTTCTTTTTGTTCATTTTTTTTATTTTACTTTAGATTACTTACTGTATTATTTGTATTATTGTAGTATTATTTGTTTATAGTGTATTTAAGTTTAGTTACTTGTTTTGTTATTTTATCCTGGTTGTGTACAGGTGTTATGTTTGAAAATAAATAAAGACACTGTTGGAAAAAAATAAATGTACTAACATTAATCCAAAAATGTTTTTAGAGACTAACAAGTGAGTCCCTTTCTGTCAAATGAAGGTAAAATCATGAATGTGTGAATAACATACAGCATAACAAACAAACTCTCCCTGTAGAGAAGAGTGACAACAGTTCACACTCTTGTAAATGGCTGTAGCAAGTGACTGATTCTGACTAAAATTTTCACAGATTTAAGTTCCAACCACTGTTTATGTATGTGCACTTAAGCTCTTTCATAAGTGGTGACTGTATAAGGAAATGTATTACATCCTATGTACAGCTGTGTGTCTCTACCTGGTTCCCCTTTGTAAGTTGCGAGAATGTTTCTCTGCATGCTCCTTCTTCCTCAGTGCCTCCAGTTCCTCAGAGTCTTTCTTCTTCTGTTCTGCTGAACGAGCATGGCCAGCACTCACCAAAGCTTCTGGAGTCTGTAAAGGAAAAAAAAAAAAAAAAAAAGATGCTCAAACACAGACTAGTTAGAAATCTAGATGTGCTCCCCAAAAGTTTTTTTTCTGACTAACCTGGTCTCTGAACATGAGGGAGATTATTTCCAACACGTGCATACTCCACTGCTGCTCACTCTGGGCTGAAGCCAGAAACTTGATAAGGTCATCAAAGCCGCTCATGTGAATGGCCCACAGAACCCGGTCATGGACACTGGCATCATCATCCACTTTCTACAAATTAGAAAAGAGAGATTAGGGATGGAGACAGTAATGGTAAAATAAAGAGTCAAGAAAAATGTCTTGATATGCACTCATCAGGCAGGTGTAAAATCGTATAAATGTATCATTCATATGTGAAAATCAGACCTTCTCTTCACCGGGGTTTGCAGGTACATGAAGCATATTTCTAACCAGCAGCAAAATCCTCTCTATAAGCAGGTTGTCTTCTTCCTGTCTCTGCTCCCAGTCCTGAATGAAAGTAAGGTGAGCACAGACAGAAACACATGGAAATTCAGAACCATTTTACTGAGTAGAAACAGCTCAGATGAAAACACAGATATGAACAAATGAAACACTTACAAGTTGTAGAAGGTTGTACAATGTCTCACTCAAAATTCCAAACACACTCTCACTGGCAAATGCCTGAAAAAACGATGAGGACTAAATTAAAGCGCAACAATTTTTATAGAACAATTTAGTAATGTTGTAACAACCAATTAAAATACAATTACAATACCTCCTTATACCCCTGCAAATGAGATGTCACTTGCAAAAAGTGCTGTCTGAACACTGGGTCATCTGGGACTTTACCAAAACAAAGCAAGGCAGGCTGAGTGAGGTTGACCATAAGCCTGAAAATAAATAAATAAAAAATTAAGTAACAGATGATTTTTACCAACATATATAAAGTCAAAAGAGAACTGAAAACTGTTTAACTGAATATCAAAACATTTACTAAACCAGTTTTTTACCAGAACAATATATACCACATCAACATGTTTTCAATTATGTTTTTTTAAATGTGACTTATTAGGATTCATACCTGATGCAAGCATCAAATAAGGTTTTATCCTGTCTATGCTGAATGATAATAGGCAGAAGGTCATTCTGCACAATCTGGCTTTCACCCAGCTGCTGCCGGACATCGCGGGTGTCATCTTCATGGCGTAAATACCTGATCAAGTCTTTCACACTCTCTGCAACACAGAGACAGGACGGATGTGAAAGGACTGTTCTGGATCCAAAACATAAACAAAATATATTTATTTTAAATTTAAAAACCACTCACCCAAACAATCAACCTCCTTGTGATAGGTGTCTCCCTCCAGATAACCAAGAGCATTGCACGTTGCCAAAAGTTCACAGTCCATCCTGAATAAGTCCACACACCATCAGAGTGCCTTGAGGTGCTGTGGGTCAGTGTAATCAGCAAAATTTAGAGACCTATTACACAAACAGTTTTATCTCGACTGTGAAAATCATCCCAAAAAGAGCAAGACAATCCAGGCAATATTTTTAAACAGTAGAGAGGATAATCACTCACAGCCATTCCATTAAGTATACCTGTTCTACTGCTCATTAACCCAAATAACAAATTAGCTACTCTCAATACATTTAGGTCTGCAGATATGGTAAAGATGACCTGCTGAAGTTCAAACCGAGCATCAGCATGGGGAACAAAAGTGAACTGTTGGTGCCAGCTGGGTTGGTCTGAGCATTTCAGAAACTGCTAATTTACTGGGATTCACCCACACAACCATCTTTAGGGTTTACAGAGAATGGTCCAAAAAATTAGAAACTATTCAGTGAGCAGCAGTTCTTCAGACAAAAATGCCTTGTTGATACTACGGTTCTCAAATGAGAATGGCCAAACTGTCTGGAGCTGAGAGGAAGGGAACAACAGCTCCAGCAACCACCCATTACCACCAAGGTATGCAGATAAGCATTTCTGACCACACAAAACTTCAAACCTTGAAGTTAATAACGCACAAGAGCAGAAGACCACACTGGATATCACTCTTGTCAGCTGGGAACCGGAAAACCAGGTTACAATTTACAAAGACTCATCGAAATTGGACAGTAAAATATAGGAAAAATATTTCCTGGTCTGATGAGTTTCAATTGCTGTTGCAATCTGACATAAATAACACAAAAGCATGGATCCATCCTGCTTTGTGTCAACAGTTCTGGCTTCTGCTGGTGGTGTAATGATGAGATTCCTAGCACACTTTGGGCTGCTTGTTACTAACTGAGCATTGTTTAAACACCACAGACTACTTTAGCAGGCTGAATGTCCATCCCTTTATGACCACAGTGTACCCATCTCCTGATGGTTGCTTCCAGCAAGATAACACACCATGTCACAAAGCTCAAATCCACTCAAACTAGTTTCTTGAACAATGATTGACTGTACTCAAATGGCCTCCACAGTCACCACATCACCACAGTTTCTGAGCAATGTTTCCAGCACTTAGCTGAATCTTTGCCATGAAGAATTAAGGACAAAGAGAATCCAACCAGCTGCTAGCAAGTTGTACCTAATGAAGTGGGCGGTGAGCGTATCGTCAACACCACTGCAGTGTCGTTTGGCTTTGAAACATAACTTCTTGGACAGAATTGAAAACTTTGTTCTGTTCTGGTTCAGTTTGTTTACTTAATGGCCGCGTTTGTGGACTTTTAATGGGCATTAAGTGGGTTTAGCTTCAGTTAAGCTATCTACTCACTGGACCTGTAGGAGAATTCCTGAATAAAGATAAAAATAGCACAACTTACAGTGAAATAACCGTAAAGAAAATTGTAGATTGATGATACAAGTAGACTATTTAGAGACGTATAACTGCAGCAGGTAATGTAATGTAGCCAGAGCATTTAGCTTCAGTTTCCAGCAGCGCTCACTGCGATAAAGTCCTTCTTCAGAAACTGACTCACCTGTCAGGAGATTCAAATGCTGCTACGCTTCAGGTGTCCTTTTAAATTACCACCAGTTATTTAAAATACACTGTTTTCCAATACAAACGTGGTTTTCCAGTTGCTCTCTTACAACTCAGACACTAGGACAAATCCCGCGCCAAGACAGCGAGCGAACATTCGGAAAGCGGATGTAGAATGTTGTCACAGCGGGGAGGTGGCACCCTGATTTTTGTCTTTCAGGCAGTTCCTTTCTAAGTGGAGTACCGACAAATTAAAGAACGCTAATTACATAGCTGTCTTAGCTTTAGATGAACACGGTTAAAAATGAAATTCAGGCCATGGTTTGTGTATGAGTGGGGCAGAGTTTGCTAAATAAGGGAAAATAGTACAGTTTGAGCGGAAGAGTCGCCTGAGAGGTTGTGATCAGGGAAAAGGAAAGCGACTAACGTGATCTTCTGCGCAAACACTCACGCGTGAGAGTTGCTAGAAGTGAAGAAATTCTGACATTTTGTTAGACAACCAAATTTAGTTAAGAGATAAAAGATGAAGGAAAGGATAAAGGTACAGTCATATATATAACTAAAGAAAATTAAAGAGCATGTTTTCAACCCGGTACAAAAACCGTTTTCATCTCTACAAATAACACCCTCTTTCATAAAAACTGGGGTGGGTGATTTTTTAAAATGAACTTACCTGTATGGATTTTTTAAGGCTTAAAGTTAGGGACCTGGCTGCTTTGCTTGACAAGTGTGCAAGTGTAGTTGAGTCAGTGAATGAACTGGCCCTCTCCATTGGGTTTGTAGTTTTAGAATTTTTTGGAGCATTTTAACACAATTGTCTGACAAATAATATAGACTACTTACAGGTACAGACCATCCAGGAACTTTTTCACTTGGCATTGCTTAACAGATACGCTATATTGACAAAAGTATTGCGTCACCAACACATTACACCTACCAGAGCTTTAGTGACATTCCATTCTAAGTCCATAGACATTAATATGCATTTAATCCAAAGCCTTAGACAGCATTTAAATATATATATTTAAATGCTGTCTAAAGCTTTTGGATCCATTTAGATAGATAGATAGATAGATAGATAGATAGATAGATAGATAGATAGATAGATAGATATGCTTTATTGATCCCAAGCTGGGAAATTACAGCTTTCTAACAAATTAGACAGAGCTTTCTGAATGAATGTTTACCTGTTTACAGGTTTTCTGTGTTTGTGAGGTTTATGGATTTGTTTTTGGCCCATATTCTGAAACTAAAATATAGTGCTTTACACATATAAAGGTTGTATAGTGCAGGTTATAGAAACATTTCTGGTATGGAACAAAAAGAAAACATTAGTACATCACTAGGGGATTAATAAAGTATTTTGATTAAGATTCTTATTTTAATAACACAAATGTAAATCACATAAAAGAACAGACAACACAGATTTACCAGGATGAAGTTTATTTTTACTTACTTATTCTTTCATGAGTTGTGCCAGATACACACAGCATTGCAAAGCAAAATCAGTAATGGTCTTTTCAGTTGGTGACTTTCACATTTTCAATGTCAACATTTCCTCGTTGTTTTAAATTAATTATCCATGCCTTTAATGAAAGTTTGTTTGCTCAATAAGAGGACAGCAAAGCTTCTAAAATAAATGTAGACATGTTGATTTATTCTCAGTCAACAAGGTTTGTTGGCTAAAGGGCAGTGTCAGGCAGTTTGTTAATAAGGCATATATATGACACAAACTACTAAAATCCAGTATTTAAATGATCTAGTTTAGGGTTTAGTTTAATACTCCGCTACAAACGTGATCTTAGGATTGCACTGTTAACCAAGGCCTCAGTGGTTTGTTTATAAAGGGGTTTTGCTTTGCCCTACAGAAAACACAAGTGCTTAGCAAAAGGTGGGTGGCTTAAATAGCACCAGACTGACACTGTGTAAAGGAAACATCCAACACTGTACCTATGCTGAGAGACAATTTGCTAAATAATGAAATACATAACTAGCGAGAACCAGAACTACAGTATAGAGATCAGAGTTTGTTTTTTCTATTTTTTCTAGCTTTCAATTTTGTCGCTAACATGGCACTTGCCTTCACATTATATAATGAGTTTCTGTCTACTCGTCCCTATCATCCTTGTCAGATGTACCCGAGTCTCTCTCCTTCTCCCTCCTGGATTCCTTCAGCACCTGAAGAAGAAAACAGTACCCAGGTTAGTTGAACAATTTTATATTATACATGTAATGTTCGGTGTTATGTTGCATTATTTCTTGTCTTTTTGTATAAATCACAGTACCTCTCCATCTCTAGTCTCAACTGTCTTTATCACCACAGTCCTCTTGCCCTGGATATCTGGAGCTTTTTCATAGTCTATAAAGAATCAGATTAAAATGCAGCTGAGATTTTTACATTCAGATATGTGAGCATTCACAAAAACATTTACATTTTCTCAAATTTACTTCTGATAGATTCAGTTCAAAAGCTGAATGGACATCCATTAGTGACAAAGAGTTGTTATTGGGATTTCAGGCTCCCCAAGTTCTGGAAGTAAAAGAGCTCATTGTTTTAAATACACTAGATTACTTTCACATCTGCTGTAGTGAATCTCCTGGTAAACTAATCAGGAAATAATCAGGAAAAAGATGAACTACTGCTTTGCTTTTTTTTAAAAAACAAGTTACAATCTTGTTTTTTTAAAAAGCAGGACATTTTCATTGTCTGATTGTAACCTGTTTTCATATTTCTCTTCTTAATTGTCATTCATTTATTGTAGATGTCCTTGTATGTTTTGAAAGGCACCTGTAGATAAAATGTATTATGATTATTTCGCATCACTGCATGTCTTCCTGACATCAAATCAATTTGAACCTAAATGGAGGGAATAATAACAAGGGCTATCCTATTGGTGTAACCATCATCAGTGCTTATCGCACATATCTGACACAAAATTAGAGATGATAGAGGCAAAACACATATAAATTATGTAAAGAAGAAAATGGGATTCATTTAGCTTTGCACAAAAATAACTGGTAGAAATGTCCTTCAAAGAGCTACTTTTTACTTTTATACTTTGAGTGTATTTCAGAACCTGCGCTTTTATACTTTTACTTGGGTGAAGAAGTTGACTCAGTACTTCTACCATTCTTTTTTAACACAAGTATCAATGCTTCTACTTGAGTAAGAATGTGTTTACTTTTGCCACCTGTGGCTAAGGCACTGTGTTCTGTCCCTAGCTGGAAGGAAACACGTTTATATTTTACTACAACTCATGGCTCTAATTGGCCTTTTCTCCATCAACACCAGACTTGTGGATGTTGTAAAACTTTGGGCCAAAATGATGGACAAACAAGAGCTGTTCAAAAACAAAAATGGAAATTATTAAAACTTTTATGTTTCCATGTTGAAGATAATTCAGGGTGCAATAAAAAGTATTTTTTGAAATTAAAGTGACTCAGAGTAGGGAGAGCACTTCTGCAACAAGCAGCTGTTACATTTCACAGCTATAATCAAAAGGTGCAAGCAAACCTTAATCTTACATTTGATTATGGATACTATATCTTACCCCGCTCACCAAGGTGATTGCTCATGCCAATATTGAGGATGGGAACAGAAATCCTAAACAGAAAAAAAATTGGTGTTACAATCTGTTATGAAAAGTTAAAAGCTTTGCTTTACTTGTGGTTAAACTCACACATCAGTTGCTCTGAATTTTTACTTTGACATATATTAAATGTTAGGCATTAGAAACAAGGCAAAAATGTAACATTATCTGTAGCTAAGCTGAGAAAAAATACTTCATGTATTTTTCATGCTGTTACTAATCAGTCTAGAGCAGCAAAACTGTTGACCTGGACACAGAACATTCTCCCTCACCTGCTCTCCTCCCCCTCCAGCAGTTTACGGTAAGTGGCGATCTCAATGTCCAGAGCCATCTTGACATTGAGGAGGTCCTGGTACTCACGAAGATGGCGAGCCATCTCCTCCTTCAGGTGGCGGATCTCATCCTCCAGTCTGCCTATATTGTCTTGGTAGTTGGCAACCTCATTTCCAAATTGGTCCTCCATTTCACGCATCTGCCTCAGCAGAGCTTCATTCTGAAAAAAATAATAATAATAGTAATAATAATACAGTTGGAAATCAGATTTTAAGCAGTCTAATGATCTGGAATACTGATGCTAGTGTAAATTACATTATTATGGATTAATGACAATTGAGACTTGGTCTTACAGTGTTCTTCAGTGCATCAATTTCACAGTTGAGAGACTGAATCTGCCTCCTGGACTCATTGGCATCCTGCTTGGCCTGCCTCAGAGCATCAGTGTTGCGCTTTGCAGACTCAGTCAAATCAGCAAACTGAAAAAGCAAAGGATGAGCACACAAAAAGAATGATTCAATGTTTATGTGTTTGTGTGTGGCTGTCATTGTGTGACTTTTTGTTCACCGACCTTGGATTTGTACCAGTCCTCAGATTGTTGCATGTTCTTTAAGGCAATGGTCTCATATTGGGCCCTGATGTCCCTCAGAGCACCAGTTAAGTCAGGCCTAGAGCTGCTGTCCACCTCCATCTTCAGCTGCTGGGTCTGGACACTCACTTGCACATCCTGGATTTCCTGATAATATGAGCATTTGGAAACAAATACAGGCACATAAACTAGTGAAATCCATTTTCCTTCATCAAAAAAGATTTTCATATTCTTTTCTTCAATGGGAAACGTAATATATGCATGTTTTCTTGACACTGTTTTAAGTAATGCTCCATTAATAACACATCTGATGTTCAGGCTCAACAAGAATAGCTAACTCTTAATGAATACTGTCAGAATAATTTTTTTTTTTTTTACAAATGCAAGAAAATTAAAGAAAAAAGCTGCCAGTAAATCTTCTTTACCAACTCTTTTCAGGTGTACACTGACGTGTCTGATCTGTTTAGTGTTTACTTTATTTATCAGCCATTTAATGTTCCCCCTTAATTGAGTCATTAGTAATAAATTTTACCATTTTATATAATCTTCAGATAATATACTGTACTTCAATAGGTGATTCTTGAAAGGAGTTTCCCATTTCTGAAAGCAGAGGGAATTGGTGCAGAGATAGCACCACTTACTTCATCATGGAGTTTCTTAAGGAATTCGATCTCATCCATCAGAGACTCAATCTTCCTCTCTAGCTCCAGACGGGATAAAGTGGCATCATCCACGTCCTGCAAAAAAATTGTAATAGTCATGTATGCACCTGAAAATCCCCTCAATAGGAGTTAACTACTACTAGAATACATTTATGTTTCAAACCATCTGAAACATTAGAGGACATGTTTGTTCATAGCAAAAATGTGTATAGACTCCTGTGCACCAGTCTGGATCAATACCATTTTAGAAATCTGTCCTGTCATATTACTGTGGCAGTATTATGCAAGTGTCAGAGATGGAACAAAGCTGTTCGTTATGACCTGAAAGGGGACACTGTGATCAATCATGGTCCAGTGAGCTGAGTGTTTACCTTGCGGAAGGCAGCGAGGTTATTCTCAGCATCTGCCCTCTTCTGGGCTTCTTCATCCAACCTAAGAGCCAGACAAAATATTTTAAATAATTGCCAATGATAATCAAAAATCTCCTTCCTATAAAGAGGAGTGAGAAGAACAGATTGACTTTTTTTCTTAAAGAAGACTCTTTTTCATCAAAGGTTGCACCAGGGCATCAGCTGGCAAAAAGCTTTCTGGATCAATTTGTTAATTCGTTGTCCCGTAAAAAGGATTTTGGGAGTGTGCCCACTGGGATCAGCTAGTGTTCCTTTCAACTAATGTGGCGTCTCTTCAGGTCAATGAGGTCATGCACTCAATTGAGTTAGGTACACACACACATCTTTTTTTAAAAGATTACTTTAGTGGAAGCTAGTTGACAGTGAAAGCACATAATTCATGTACAAAAAGAGTAGTATTTGGCAAAAATCAGAAAAGAAATGAAATGAAAAAGAATTCTTCGTTCATCTGGTTTCTTATCATAATGCTTTAACAAAATAAGTTATAATTCAAGCCCTATTATGATGAGTCATCAGAAATTTAAATGCTCAGTATCGAAGTTTGCTTCTGCTAACTTTTTCTGGGCTTTCAGTTTCTGGATGTGCAGTTGAATCCAGGTCCATCTGTTATGTCAGACAGAGGTCTTACCCGGGCCGGACATAAAGTAGATTAGTGGGTCCTGCTGCTTCATCTTTAATTCATGTTGTGTTACACAGGGCCCTTTTTTCCTAATGGGCTCTCTGGCACCGTCCCATCAGCACACAGAGGGACACTGAAAATACACCTAATGGAGTCACTGAGTCACATTGATTTTTCCTGACGCTATCCTCACCACGCCTGATACCCAACCTCTCTTCCTCTGGACCCATTTCAACTCTCTTTTCTCACTGCTCCTCAGACAGCCCCGCCCTGTGTCTGATCCAGCCATCCTACTCCTTTCTCCTCTCATCTCCCTGTATGCATGCATTATAGCATGCATTTGTAAAACATTTCAATTTTGGTATTTAATAAAAGCATTTACTGTAAGTCATATCTTGATTTATTTTGGCATCAGGTCACTGTGTTGTGTCATAGGTTTATCTTTGCTTTTGTATGCAGACATTCTTAACCTTACTATTAATTCTGCTGCCATACAAGATTTTCTGTCTTTCAAGACATTCAGATATAGTCATATATGATCTATACACATGATGCCATGCAGCATCCTATAGCATGCTGCTGCTCTTGTGCCACGCCCTACATCACCATCATCACAGGAGTCAAGAGGCAGATGCATAGAGATTCTCTGCCTCACACTCGAATAGGTAGAAGGAGGAGAGAAATTATCTATCTATCTATCTATTTATCTATCTATCTATCTGTCTATCTGTCTATCTATCTATCTATCTATCTATCACCTTGGTACCAACCTCTGCTTGAGTAGGGCTAAGTCCTCTGCCAGGTTGTCCCTCTCCAGCTGGTACTGGTCCCTTTCTTTGACTATAGCATCCATCTGACGTCGCAGCTCCTTCAGCTCCTCCTGGAAGAGCTCAGATGCACGGTTGGGCTGCCCGTGCTGCTGCTGGCCCTTGAACTGATTGAGCTCCTGCTGCAGTGCACCATTCTGCTGCTCCAGGTATCGTACCTTTTCAATGAAGCTGGCAAAGCGGTCATTGAGCTCCTGCAGCTCGGCCTTTTCATTGCTGCGGGTGGTGAGGAACTCCTGGTTGATGGCTTCAGCCAGGGTGAAGTCCACCTTGTCATAGGAGAGGCGAGGGGGCTGGGGGCTAGGGCGGGAATGCTGTTGGTGGTAGGTGGTGGATCGGGATGTCACCATAGGTGACAGTGAACGCATATAGCGTCCTCCAGAAACCGGCATACGAGAGGACACAGGGGAGTAAGAGGGCAATGAGATGGGGTGTGGACTTCCAAAGGTGCGCCTGTAGGAGGTCGAGGTATGCATTGAAGAATGGCTCATGGTTGGTCTGGTTCTGTTCTCTGCAGCTGTGGAAAGGTGGAGAGGTAAAGGCTTCAAGATGCCTGTGAAGCAACAGGACATCAGACTGAAGAGCTCTGAGGGTTTTTATGCACTCAGGCTTGTTACCCTATCAGCATCACACCTCCCCCTCGGTCATTTCTCCTCACCCCACCCACATGAACCTTCCTTACTCAATCACTTATCAGCACACCAGCTCTGACCACTCCCTACCCTTTAGAGACAGACTCTGCCTCTCTCTGTGCTTTCACTAATGCTCTATCTTATGCTCTGTCTCGACAGTTCCATCCTTTTTACCAGAGCACTTGGCAAAGAATCAAACCAGTTTCCATAAGATTATTTTAATAACTAAAGGAGTCTCCTCACACCCTCCCTCCTACCTCACTGACACCTTGCGCTGTTTACTCAGTAAGCTTTAAATATTTTGTTCTTACATATAAATGACTTTAAACTTGCATAAGCTTAAAATATTCTTAACAGTACTACTAAATGTGTATTTTGAAGATTTGGTTGCCTGTTTCTCTATAAGAAAATGTGAAATTCTATCCTAAATTGAATCACATAGTTACACTGATCTGATTCTTTCCTCTCCATTTGTCTCCCTCCCGCTCTCCTCTTTGTCTCTCTCTCGTTTTACAGTAATTGGATACTTTATTGATATTCTGGGCGTCTGGGACAGAGACATGACTCCGCAGTTATTCTATCCTTTTGAAATGCACTACATCCAGTAATCCCTGTTCGAGTGTGAGTTGTCAGAAGACGCTGTGTTTCTGGTCACTGTTGGATTTTTAGTCCAAGTGCTACAACTTGTTCGTTCATGTGAACACAGGTCTTACACATGAAACAGGTTGCAGAAAGTGACTACTGACATAGTGGGTCCACACTCTGTGACTTACCAAGCACAAATGATTTCCAGTTTCAGAAGACTGCCATCACTTAATTAGCTGTTTCACTATAAAACCAATTAATTGCAGTTAACACTGAATGTTTCCACTCTTCAATATTTAAAGCACCATTTCTCAGAAAAAAGTATTTTTCTCTTTACACTTGCTGCCAGAGCCTGTTTTTCAGATACAGACACCTTTGGAGAGATTTGATTGTCAAACTAGAAGTTGAAATAAGCTATAATAGAATAAAATTGTCCAGGGAGTCTGAATTGTAATTGCAGGACTGGTGAATAAGAAAACACAAAGGCTACAGTCTAAAAAGTTAAGATGTCACACTTTACCATTTTAAAATATTAAATCAAACCCTCAAAACTGAGTTATAAGCAGTAATATAACCCATATTTCCTGATACAGGGACTTCAACTCTCTCTACAGTCTCTGTGTGTGCATGCCCCTGTGTGTGAAGTCATTTTAACTGAGGTCTGCAGACAGTCCAGCATAAAGTTGATGTAATACAGAGCATGCTCTGTGTAGACTGGGTGTGGCACTTTCTTCTCTTTGTGTCCCCAGTGATGCTTGGTACCTTTAAAAGAATCATAACCATTCAAATCACTATACATTTTATAATACATACCTATATGTGACAAAGTGTATCATGTTTTTTCTCTTTCGAACACATATACTCACACACTGTTATAAATAAATCAACAGCCTTCATTCAAACTCAGAATTTTTCAGATTAGATTAAACTTCCTAATGGAATGTCTGCAGAAAACTGTGGTACAAGTGCTCTAATCTCTTTTTTGTCATCTTTCATTCACAAACTTATAAGAACACACTCAGTTTTCCTCTGTACTGTAGATCTGGTGCTACTGCTGGGGTCTGGCTCTCTGTGTAACAAATGGCCTGTTAGTCTCAGCTCTGTAATCTAATCAACCTGCTGTATGGTCAGTAATGTTCCTCTCTTTCCCTTCCCCCACTGCCTCATACACTGAGGCATTGCAAGATTAGCAAAGCTAATCTTGCTTCCCATTGTTTCCAGATCCTGCTTCAACCTGCAATAATGGCCTAAATGAAAGTTTTCTTACTGTATAAGAATCTCTGAATTTCTACACTAATTGTATTTATGTCAAGCATATTAATTCAAACTCACATGTAAAAGTAAAAATCCTACTCAGTGATTTTGGAGGGGATAGTATCATGAATATTCACCATCAGCCAGATGCTACCATTAGCATTGATCCTTCTAGTTCTCAGAGAATTCCCAAGGGGGCATGCCCTCAATTCTTCTTCTCTGACACTGTCAGGATAGAATATCTGTTCCCCTTTCAACTCACTGAACTCAGTGTGTGCATTTTATTTGCAATGAAAACAGATATCTCAGTCATATTGGAAAAAAGGACTAAATATACTGTGTTATAATTTCATTGTCAGGGTGATGGGAGTTCATCTGTTGGGTGTGGTCTCTGATGGGAAATCTGATCAAACTTGTACAGCAGTCAGCAGTGACAGCAGCAGAGAGCACTGCAGCAAACATAGTTTGTAGAAACATTTACATCAGTATCATATGTCATTGCCATATTATTCTTCAACCTTTAAAGCTCACATTTAACCTTTTATGTGTGGCACAAAAAAATATGATATTGTGACTTGAGTCTTGATATGATTCTGTCTGAATGTGGTCATATTCCAACCAGCATTGTCTAATTCTGCAAAATACTCTGGATTGCATTCAGTAACATTTCAACTTTTTCAAACCGTCTTCTATATCTGCACATGGCAACAATGGCATAGTTACAATTACAGAAAGATGGGTGCTAATAAGCTGTATTTATGATATGCTGACTTCACACAGTATTCAATATACAATCATGTGAAAAAGAAAGTTTTCACAGGTGCAATTGTGTTTGTTCCTGTGAAAAAAATGTTTTCTTGTTTGTTCAGATATAGTGTGTTTGGTTTTTGCCATACATGCCACTGTGCGTTATGGGCAAACATCTCTACTTTGGTCTAGTCTGTTCCAGAAGTCTTGTGGTTTGTTCAGATGTAACTTTGCAAAACTAAGCTGTGCTGCGCTTTTATATTTAGAGAAAAGAAGCTTTCTCCTGGCAAACCTCCCAAAGCCTTACTTGTTCAGCCTTTTTTCTAACTGTACTGTCATGAATTTGCTGCATAGAGTGTGTGAAAACTTTTTTCACATGTCTGTACAACCTGACTTGGATAGCAAGTTCCATTTTACTTTTTCACCATAAACTTTTCGCCAAAAAAGAGTTTAAATATTAAATAATATACTTGTGCAAATGTTCTGTCTTCGTATTTAATTTTTCTGCTTTTTACAACTCCAAAATAAATTACTTGTTGAATGTTAAACATCAAACTTCAGGAGGTTTTATGGTGTTAAAAATGAATTTGTGTAGAAATTGTTGGGTGTTTAGACTTTAAGATCTGTTGCTGGGGAGTGGTGAGCAGTAAAGTGTGTTAAATTAATCAGAGCTGTTTGGCTGCCTGGGTGGCGTCACCTCACTTACTCATCTCTCCTTTCACTGGCTGGGGTAAAAACGAAAGTTAGGAAAAGGCAAGTAATCTAACAAAGGAAAAAGCAATATCCTACCTTTTGAATCTCACAGTGGAGAAGAGTGGAGCTGAGTGACAGCTCCAGATGTATTTTGCTTTGAATGGGACAAGTGGCGAGATTGGAGTAAAAACCACAGTCCAGTCAGGGTGGAGATATATATCATCAGCAAAAAACAATGGCCTCCCAGAGGGGCTGTTGGGTTGTGTCTCGGCTGCAGAGCATGTCAGGGGTGAAAAGAAGTGATTGAACTGGGAACATGTGACTAAGAGACATGTTAATGGTCGTGCGTGATTAATGCCTGTGTTTGGTAATTATTGTAATAGAGCAACACAGAAACTGTAGGAAGGATATTCATTTAGAATCTTGTTTGTGTAATTTAAGAGTGAGCAAGACAGTTGAAGGACATGTGGAGTAGTGCAAACGAGAAAGATGCATACCAATGCAAACTGCTTCTTGATTTTCAAATGTGTTTTGTTGAGAAATGTTGAACAATATGCACCTGCTTTGTCTCTAATGCTCCTACCGCAATGGCTCTTTTAACAACATAGGTGTATAAATACAGCAGTACAACTATTATCAGTAATAATAATTAACAAATGAAGCAACAGCCTCCATAAAAACAGAAGGCATTTCATTTTAGACTTTGATTTATAACTACAAATAATATCTAATCATATTTCCCTTGGCTTCCCTTTCACTCCACATCTTTGTTCTCCCATTAAAGATTGATGCAATGACGTCAGCCTTTTTTCCTGCACTGCAGTGTGCCATACATGTGATTGTTACTATCAATCCATGAATGTAGCTTGTCACATTATTGTAAATCCTTTTACTTGACTGGAGAACAGTACCAATGGTAATAATTTTTAGTGCACTCAGCTGCGGTGTTCTTATGACCACAGCACTTTCTGACCACATCTGCTGCTCCTAAACGTGTATGTGTGTGATATGGTTGTGCATGTTTTATAAAGTTGTAGCCCAAAGAAGACAGCTTCAAAAAAGGCAAACTTTCATATATTCTATAATTCGTTACATGAAAGTGAAACATTTCAAGCCCTTTTTGTTTTTATTTTTATGATTATGGCTTATAGCTCATGAAGAATAGTATCTGTCATGGTCTTGAGTTTGGAGTATGGTTTTGTATGTTTTGAATTCTTTCATGCCTTTTGAGTTTCTGATAGTTATGATCTGTATTGCTTCCTTTGTTTGTTCTGGGATTGCATCCTTTGTTTGCTTATGGTTATATTTTCTATAGTAGTCTTGTTATGTTAGTTATTTAGTTCTCTGGCCTTTTTTCCTGCTGTGTTCCTGTCTTTCGTCAAGTTTAGTCTTGCGTCATGTTTTCAGTTATGTTGTCTGGTTCTTGTTTTATTTGTAATCACTCTTGTCTCGTACATTGTGTTCAGTTTTGCTTCCTGCCCTTGAACGTTGCCACCTGTGCTTCTCTCCCTCCTGTTTCTTATTTGCCCGTTTGTGTCTGTTTGTACTCTGCCTCCCCTCGGTTCTGTGTTGTGTTGTCAGTGTTGGATCCTTGCTTGTGTGAGAGTTTTGTTCCTGTGTTCACCTTGCCTGAATTTATGCTTTTGGACTTTGCTACTCGAGTAAGTGTTTGGCTAAATAAAGCCTGCTTTTAGTTTACCTGCCTAGTCTGTTGGAGTCCTACATTGGGTCTACTCTCGTATCTCAAGATATTAGAATATTTCCTAACATCAATCAAAAAGGATTACAATACAGGAATCTTCAAATTCTGAAAACTATGTTTAGTTCTACACTCAGTACTTGGTTGGGACTCCTTTATCATGAATTACTGCATCAATGTGGCATGGCATGGAGGCGATCAGCTTGTGGCACTGCATGGCCCACAGAGCTTGACACTGCTGAGATATTATTGAAGCCCATGTTGCTTTGATAGCAGCCTTCAGCTAATTTTTTCCATATTTTTTGGTTTGGGTGTTTCTCATCTACCTCATAATACTTCATAGAGTCTCTGTGGAGTTCAGGTTAGAGAATGGTCCATCAAGCGTAATAACATGGTAAGCAAACCATTTAGTTTTTACACCCTGGGCAGGTGCTAAGTCCTGCTAGAAGAGGAAATTGGCGTCTCCATAAAGCTTGTCAGCAGATAGAAGCATGAAGAGCTCTAAAATCTCTTGGTATCAGAATCAGAATCAGAATCAGAATACTTTATTAATCCCTGGGGGGAAATTACTTATGTTGCAGACACTCCGTAAGTATTCTTAAATATGAATATGAAAAATGAAAAATAAAAAATAACAAAT
>VUQH01057042.1:0-13159 GCA_015106775.1 Etroplus canarensis | reverse complement strand
TATTTTTATTTTTTCTATTTTTTAATTTTTATGATGCAAGGGTATGCAGTCTGTGTGTGTAGTGGGTATATGTGTGTATGTGTATATGTTATGTGTTTGTGAAATAATTTTGAAAAAGACAATAAACATATTGGCAAAAAAAAGGGGGTGGGGCTTAATTAGCATGCGCTTCTTCCTGCTCCTTTTAAACAAGTTATGGTAAAGGGTCTCGTGTGTGAATTCAAAATAAGATATTTTGATAGACATTGCGTTATCATACTATGATGGAATTTTGCAAATTTTTGTAATTTAAGTTCTGAATTCATTCATAAATGTATAGAAGCACCCCCTACAGATACTGACGGATTATAATAAATATCCTTCTATACAAATAATACTACAAACCAACACAGAAAGTCATTAGAGACAAGAAAACATTCCACTGCTTGAGTGTAAAAATGTGAAATCATGCATTTATTTGGCCACCAGATGTCACTGTAGTGAGATGTTTTGAGCGTTCTAAAAGATTGCATCTTTTTCTGAATCAGTTGTTCCAAATGTTTCAATCTCTTGAACGTTCCATTTCCACCATCACTAACAATGAGGGTGATCAGATCCAAACAAACTAAATGTAGGGCAAAAACCGTTTTTGCATGAAATGATTGTCACCGATTTCAAAAGGATCCAACCTGGTGGGATAGAACAAAAATGCCTGAGAAGGTACCACACTAAGTAGGTCAATAATCTATGAATGAGTGGAGAGGAGAGCAGATATTATATACAGGTCAACTCCTGGAGGACAAGGGGGACCATGATAGGGAAGTAGTCTGAAATTTTCATACCTAGTTTAGAAGAAAAGTGAAGTAAACTGTGCAGGTTTCTGCACTGTTATTTAGTGTGTAAAGGTAAAAATATATATATATTATATTTGAATGCACCTTTTCCAAACACTGCAGGTATGTATTTACTTGCACTACTTGAAAAAGTTGCAAGTGTAATAGGAAGCTGAAGTTTGTTCTTATAGTCTAATGTATCACTTTTTATATACCCCTGTGTTCTCTTTTATTTCATTTATTTCAGGTGCTGTTCTGGTAAACATAGAGTGGCATGCCTTTTTTGAGCTGTATCTGATAACTTTAGCAATTTTTAGCTGTTATGACACACAAAATATTCTGTGTCATTTAATGCAATATTTTTCCTTGTGCAAAAGAATAAAAGGAAAAAAAAATCCTCAGTATATACTGCTGCTTCATTTTATATATGGTAGTTTGCATCACTGTCACCAGAATCTGGAAAGCCTGTGACTTTTTGGTGAATTTTAACTTTAACCCCAGGTTGGAATAAGCAGTCTAACCTTACCTTTACTATAATGAAACTATTTCCATGCTTTCTGAACACAGATTGGGTTAAAGCCAGATTTTGGGAAAGTGCATGACCTGCAGAGCTGGTCAAAATGTGGGACACTGTCTCACAATGTGGGGCAAGGGTCACAAATAAAATTGTTTGCAGTCCCATATAAAGAGGGGCATTCAGTCACCCTATCCACTATTCATATAAATGAAATGCATAGAAATATGATGCATGTTGCAGTAGAATTAATGTCAAATGCTGCTCTCTTGTGGTTAATATGAGAAGCCAATTTGGGTTTATTTAGGGGGGCAAACAAAAACAAACAAAACCTCAGAGTTCAAATAGACTGAGGCCTTTACTGATCACACTTGTGTGTTTTTTTATGTTCTTGGACATGTTTATGATACTCCTCAGTTCTACACTGTTTTAAAGGTTTACAGATTGGTATTTAAACATGCGTCTAAAACCAACACTGGCAGTAAAAGTCAGTGTTGAATTATTGAGTTATACTGCTACTGCTATAGGTCTACAGGCATCAGTCACTAGTTAACCTGAGAACACTAAAATACATTTTTGTAAGACCATTACAAACTAATTAAAACACAACAATACATGGCAAATTGAAGCATTTTTCATTTATTTCCAGCTATACAATGCTTCATAAAACAAAAAAGGTACCATAGGGGGATCCTATAAAAAGGCTCTAAAAGAATGATGAGGAGGAGGAGGATGTCAGTGAGCAGCCTGAAGCTACCCAAAGACCCATGCAAGTCGGACATCAGCAATACAGTGAAAATCTTATAACCACTATAGCATTGATTAAAAATCACCCAACATTTGTCTTCTAGGGTCAAGTATAGGAAACCAAATGCTGGAGAGAGCACAAATTAGGCTAATAATTTTTGAATAATAATTTTTAAAAACTACTAAAGCACAACTACAATTATTGTCATTATAGGCCATACAAGATTAACAAAATGGCTACCACACCCCCATCTTCCTGTGGTTTGTACATGCCCTGCTGGCTGCTATGGTGATGCTATCATGACACACACGTCCCTGTCGGTAAGGGTTAGTGCACTGTACAAATGATTTTTGTACTTGTTTATATTTTGAAAAATATGGAGCTAGCATTTCTTGACACAAATTTTATTTTTTAATGCTATAGGAACATTTAGTCAGCCATGAAGGTTAGAACAGAAGAGTTGAAACTATGGAGAACTGCTCCTTTGTTTTTATTCTGTTACTTTAAATATATTTTAATTTGAACTATAGAAAATTCTTCTTTTCTTCTTGCACTTTTGGCCACACACAATTTTCCTGAGGGCTGCTATTGGCCTGTGGGCCTGACTTTCAGAACCCTGGGTCCAGACAGTTTGAGGCTCATGCTGTTAAAAGTGGAACTTGAACACAACAAGGTGCAGCAACAAAACTCAGGGAATATGCTTTGATGAATTTTATGTTATTTATCACTGACTTTCAGTGTGACTTACTCTGAAAACCACAGTTAAACCAAATCCTACCTTATCGATGTTAAACTATTCCATAATGAAGATTTTTATGTGTAATCTGGTGATGAAAACCGAATTTTTATAACACACCCTCTCAATTTTAAGTAATAAAAAAGATTTTATTCAGTAAATATATTGCAGTATATTGATGCAACATAACACTTGCTCTGCCAAATTACCAATGTTGATTATTCCGCTGTGGTAACCTCCAAGATACTATGAGGGGCATCACAAAATTTACTAAAATTGTGCTGACAGTGTTTTTCTAACGCCTGTGGTTTTGTACAAAGTAAAGGAAAGAAGTTTAAAAACAAAGAACGATATGAAAATCATTTTACTTACACAGCTTATAGCACTTTGAAAAGTACCTCACAGAAATAAATTGTTCACATTTTCAAATGAGAACAAAAGAAAAACAAATAAACATATCATAAAAACAACAAACAGATGGAAAGAATAAAAGTGAGCCACATATCAAATATTTTGATCAAAAAATGTTTTTAGAAGAGATCTGAATAAACTTAAAGATCTTCCTGGTCTGATCTCAATAGGCAGATGGCTTAAGCAATTGTTATTCTGTGTTAATTTGTTATATACCACAGATAATTATTTACAAAACAATATAAAAACATCAGAATTAAAAAGCAAACAAACAAAAAACTTAAGCTACACAAGGAAAAAAGACATCTCAAATCATAACTTTCACCATATTAGACTAATAATACAGTCTAACCAATTATCATCAAGTGTCACCTACACTGTCAGAACTCTTGTTTGTGTTTACCTTTTTTGTCAAAATCTCTTACTGATTTGTTTATTTATACGTAAATTTAATCTGATCTGTATGAATATAGATATGTATGTACATATATACAACCCCCATGTATAGAAAAGTTGGGCTATTTTCCAAAGTGCAATAAAAGTTAAAATCTGTGATATATTTCAAAAAAATAATTCACACAAACCTTTATTTAACTAAAAAGAAATAATTTTCATTAGTTTTGCTCACCAGTTTAATTGTATTTTGTAAATATGCAAAAATTTAGAATCTGATGGCCACAACACATTCAACAAAAGATGAGACACAGTTAAAATAAGACTGAAATTGCACAGAACAGAAGACTCCACATTAAACAGGCTAACTGGGTGCAGGTGCGGTAGGTGACTGGGTACAAAAGTAACATCCATCAAAGGCTCAGTCTTTGCAAGCACGGATGGGTCATGGTTCACCCCTTTGTGCCAAAACCTGAGAGAGAATTGTTAGTCAGTTCAAAAAGAACATTTCTCATTGCTCAAGATTTATAGTGCATAATAATGTGAAAAGATTCAGAGAGCTCGGTGACGCCTTGGTGTGTAATGGGCAAAGTCTGAAACCATGATTGCATGTGATCTTTGAGGCCTCGGGCAACACTGCTTAAGAAACCGTCATTCTACTATGACCAATATAGCCACCTGGGCTTATAAGTACTTTGGAAAACTATTATCACTTAAAACAGTCTGTCATTGCATCCAGAAATACAACTCGTACTGTATTACACATGGAGGAAACCAACTATCAACTCTGTGTAGAAACACCATTCAATTCTCTGGGTCTGAGCTTGTCTGATAGACTGTGAAACCATGTGCTGTGGTCAGATGAATCCATACTTCAGCTTGTTTTCTGAAGAAAAACAATAAAAAATTGCACTGAGGACTCTGTGCTAAAGATAAAAACAACCATCCACATAGTTATGATAGTAAGGTAGAAAAGCTAGTATCTGATGCAGCCTCAGCAATGGGGGACTTGCATTGTACTGCATGTTAAGGTACCACAGATGCTGAGGCATACATTAGCATTTCAGAGATGAATATGCTGCCATCAAGGTGACACCGCTTCCTGGAACATCCCTGCTTATTTCAGCAGTACAATGCCAGACCACATCCACCAAAGTCTACAAGAGCATGGTTTCACAAAGTGTGTGCCAGTTCACATTCATCAACTATTGAAAATGTACGATGCATAACAAAGAGGAGAATCCAACAATGGACCATGGACTGTTGAGCAGCTGACTTGTTATATCAGGCAAGAAAAAACAAAAGTTCCAGTTGCAAGAAAAAACTACAGCTAGTAGTATTCTCAGTTCCAAAATGATAAAAAGAAAGTGTTACTAAAAAGAAAAGGGTGGTTTAACAAAATGGCAAACATACAGTGCGCATATTTTTATTTATATATATATATATATACACACCAAAGGCAATTAAGTTATAAAACTATAGAAAATCTTGTCTTTGGAACTATGTCACTTAAGGGTTCACATGGATAAACATGTCACTGATTTTTGTTTTATTGCATTTAGGAAAATATCCCTTTTGTGGAAATGGCAGCATAAACCACTCACTCATCTGCCCCTACCCATTCTCTCGTATCCTTCCCACACAAACCTCAAAAATATTAGTTAAGTGCAGAAGCTGGAAACACTCACCAACTGAGTTCATGCAAAACTCTTAACAAGTCTGTAATTTCACTGCTTTGGTTTGTTGTGTTACTTTTCATTCATATGCTACAATGTACTGTTAATTCTAGAGATTAGGTAATAAACAGATTTTGTGTTCAGTTTGTTTTTTTCCTGTGGGACAGTAACTGTACCCCTATAGAACAGTTCCATCATTTATTATATTGTGTTTTCCAAATAGTTTGATAACTTTAAGGTGAACATTTTATTTGTAATTATTACAGTGCATGTGCCCCCTCCAGGGAAATTTCCATGCATATCTCAGTCTTTAATGTTGTCATTGAGCTTTACCGTTCAAATATAGCCCACTACCATATACTGAAACACTAAAGTGCTATACCGCAATATTTCTAACCATTACTAACAGGAATGATTTGACATTATCAGTGAATTCAATTCCCCTGTTTTTAGCTCTTAAACATGTTTTTATACTTGACATTTTGCATCATATATTTTAATTGAAATCCTTAAAATTAAAAAGAAAAACCACAGGACACCAATAATGTGTGTATATGTTGCTAAGCACACGTATAGGGGTTGTAGCATTGCTTCTGTGAAGTTGCCACAGGATGGATGTTGTACTTGGTCATAACTTCATACACATAGTCATTTGATTCTTTTGGTGAAGTACTTGGTCTTTTGTAGCTACTCCTTTTTTTCACCTGTGGGTAGTAAAACATCATGTAGAGATTATATATACATATAGTGTCAGAATTCATGCAGTTTTTAAAAAAGGTCCATCCAATAAATTGAAAAACTTAATTTTGGACAAATGTTAACTCTAAAAGAAGTTTCCTGAGCTGACACTGAAATATTTGTACAGTGAATAGAAAGCTTAGAGGAGTATCTAAAACATAGAGAATGAAAACATGTTAAATTCTTTCACATTGACATTTGCATATCAATAATCTTTGGTTTTGTACCAGAGACAAATAATTTTTTTTCAGCAAACAACAGTGGAATAAATGTAAACTTCTTGTAGTACTTTCCAAGAAGCAGAAGCACTTCCACAGCTGCACTCTAATGTGCAAACAGATCATTCAGTGGTTTTAGATGTTATCAGCAAGCAAGCACAAAAAGGGTTATCTTGTTTACAGCAGTTATACAAAGTCCTGTGAGACTGATAAATGCGTACATGTACAACATCTGCAGATTGTCATTTGTTGCACTCCCTAACTTGCACAACTAGATTAACTTAGATAAAAAAATAAAAAAAAAACAGCTTTAAGCAGAGAAGACTGAACTCACCTTCTGGTAGATCAGTAGGATGAAGATCATAAGTAACAGCATGCTGATGATACAAGGACTGATGATCAACACCAACTTCTGGAGCACTTCTGTGTGAAATACAGGAAAACATGGGTTGCACCAAATGTGTTGTTCTTCTGCAGCTACACTATAAATTTGTTGTACTTCCTTGACTGTACTGTTCTAATAATAATTTGCAGTGTGATACATAAATTTCCAAAACGCTGAAGAAAAGGTTGAACTTAAAAAGAAGATTGATATGTTTTTTTTAATTTATCTTATAGACAAGCAGACAGGTAAATGTACTGGTGGACCATGTCAGTTCATAATGAACATGGTAGTTCTATGTTTACATATTTTAGAGAGGTAGAAGTGCAAAGGTAATCAAAAAATCTGGCTACTCAAAGCGAATAACTGTTGTATTTATTGTTAATGGAGTATAATTAAAACTTTGGATTGTGTGAATGGAGACCACATGACCACAACCAAAAGTGATGTCTTTATAACTTGACATAAGATAAGTTTCTTTGTTGTTCCTATTTCTTGGACATTTCTTTCAGTCTAATTATGCAAGCTCATTTGTGGCAAAGGAATGGTCTGTATGCAGTGTACTGCACTTGATCAACTACAGCATTGTGAGTTACAAGGCAAGCCGTAAGTTGAAAGAGCTGAACTCACCCTTGAAATAACCAGCATGATGAAGGTTATTGTTGCAAGTGCTCTGATGACACGGATCTCCATGTCTGGGACATGTTGCTGTGTGAAATACAGGAAAACATAGGTTACTCTAAATGTACAGTTTTCATAGAGCTACACTAGAAATTGTAGAAAATGTAACCTGTTAATAAGCACATACATAAATGTACTGGTGGACTATATTACTTATGATATTCTCTTTTCTGATTTTGCAGACTGGAAAAAATTATAAAACAATATAAAAAAAATTATATTGAAAGAAAAATCCCTGTATTTATACACAGCATTTTACTGAAGAGGAAATTTAGCTACAGAAAACCAATAACAGTTGTTGATAATCAGAATCAGCATACTTTGTTTATCCCAGGAGAGAAACTGCATTAATAGAATAATAGAATAGAGCTAACAGAATAGCTTTTTAAATCTTTTTTAACCTTATGAAGTGCTACCCCTACCAAATACATACATACATACATACATACATACATGATTTTGGATTATGTAACTGTAGTTTGGGTTATTGTTACAAGAAGTTGAGTTTAACCCTTTAATGCAGGAATTATGACATCTTCAGTCAAGATTATTTGCCACTGATATGCCACTATAGCAATGAAACTTATGCATATTAAAGAAAATAGGTTTTGAATAGCTGTCCACTGAAGTGACTACCATACATGAAAGGGTTAAATCACCCTCAAGACCAAATGACTACATCATGGAGTAATGTCATCACTATATAGATTAACAGGGTTGTCTTTTGAATATGTGAATGTTAATATATGTACGCAGTGTTTTACACTTAGGTAATTCACTGTCAGTTATTGGACAAGACTAAAAAGAAAAAAGAAACACACCTCTCACAAAAACTGTGTACACATTGCACTCGTCCTTCTTGTCAACTGATTTTGCGAAAACACAAGTGTAGACACCAGAGTCGTTCACGGTCAGATTGGTGATGGTGATGTCATGGTCCATGGGAGTTCCATTTTTCCAAATTCTGCCTTTGTGTCTTGGTCGCTCCTTGATTTCACTATTTTGGGCAGTGCTATAGTAATACACCTCATTCTTTTCTGTAAACGTATGATACATATATATCCCAGCGTATCTGTCGTTGCTTTTGAGGCATCCTTCTGATGAACACTTCAAAGTGATGTTCTCACCAGGCTCTTTGATGATTACAGTGCTTTCTGTTTTAAAAAGAAAAAAAATCTGATTAAAGCATCTACAAATTCAGCATAAGACACAGACATCTGCATTACCATTAACTAAATATATATTTTTTTCTGGAAGCACTCAGAGAGACCTACATTGCATTAATATGACATTAATTTCAACCACAGAGTGAACATGCAAATAAAGGAATAAACCCCCTAAATGCACCGTTTTAAAATATCACTCTTAGCTGGTCTTGTGAACAGACTTGTGTTGCAGACAGATATCAACTGCATCAGAAATAACATATTTTAACAAAAGTACATAGACGTACCTGAATTGGAACAGAAACAAATAATTACAATGGCCCAAAAGACTGCCATCATCTTTGCAGAAGTAACAGCATATACATATCTTTTTTCTCACTCTCTGTATATACACAGAAACAAGCGAGACAACAGTGTTTCCCGTATAGTTTGATGTGGTGAAATGATGCATGCATCCTGTGAGATAAAATCATTACCATCAGTCATTTACGGCTTTAGATCATGAGATGACCTTTAATTTGTAAAGCCTGATACAAAACAATGGAAACGTGTACATGATAAAAAAGGTGGTACAAAAAAACAAATATTTTTGAAATGAAATAACACAAATGTGACAAACATTTTTTTAAAGGAGAGGGATTGAAGTCAGTTCACCACCAATAGTTTTGATTCATGTCATTACTAAGAGCAAAGAAAACTCTGTTCTTTGTATTTGATTGTACTTCATAGAGCTATTCAAATACATTATATGTACAAATGTATTGGACTATTTGCACATTACACTTGCACTAACTTTTATCTCATTCTAAATCCATAGATATTAATAGGGAGTTGCTCCTCATCATATTGCCAGACAAAGAAGTGTGATTCGTCTCTCCACAGAACACATTTCCACTGCTCCAGAGTCCAGTGGTGGAGTGCTTAACACCACTCCATCTGACACTTGATATTGTGTTTGGTAATACATTGCCTGCATGCATCTGATTGGGCATGGAAACCCATGCCATGAAGCTCCTGGCACACGGTTTGTGTGCTGATGTTAATCTCAGGGGAAGTTTGGAACTCTGCAGTTACTGAATCAACAGAGCATTGGTGACTTTTATGCACTATGCACTTCAACACTTGGCTCTGTAATTTTACGTGGTCTGCCACTTCATTGCTGTGGTTACTAAATGCTTCCACTTTTCACAGATTGGTACCATTTACTATCAAATAAACCATTTTAAAGCAATTCCAGCATCAAAAATCTGTATGAAGCCACAAAACATACACAACATATAATGTTTACTTATTTAAGCCTATTGCTATATGTTTGACTTATGTTTAACTTTTTTAACTGCTGTAACAAAATAAATATTTAACGTCTGGATATTTATATCTTAATTGTATTTTATTGAAGGTGACACAACCTATTAAGAATAAATATGCTTAACAAAACAATAGGTGTAATTTAATTTTTTTTTACCTCAAGTTAATGTTCTGCAGTGGGCTATTATTAGTGCTCTACCTTAGCATTTTGATTGCAACTAACCATGTTTTCGTTGAATTTAAGGAAACTACAATAGAACTACAATAACTGGAATTGTGTACTAATTGTTGCAACCCAACAACTGTGAAGTGGAAGAAAAAACTATTAGCATTTATAGGTCTACTCTGAACCAAAAGCCATAAAGCACAGCTAGTTTATTTAATTCCATGTGTGAGTAAAAGGTATATTAATGAGTACTGACCTCACCCTCTAATTTCTAACTCTGACACTGACTCATCAGCATTATCTAGTCTGTTAGTGAGAAAGCCTTTCCAGCAAAATGATTTCTGTGGATTCACTGGCCATGCATATTGTAACAGTCCTTACAAATGAAATGCAGTGATTAAAGACACACACCAAATATTTTGTATAGTTGATACATACAGTATGTACATACACTCACCGGCTACTTTACAGCTGGCTAAAACCAGGCTGGACCCCCTTTTGTCTTTGGAATCTTTGGAATCTTTGGAGTGCTGGAAAAGATTTCCAAACATAACATGATAGTATTATTTACTAAATCTGCAGTTACTGCAGATTTGTCTTCTGCACATTTTAAATTCTAATTTTCCCTTCAACCTCATCCTAAAGGTGCACTACTGGGTTGAGATTGTCTTGGTCCTACAATATTGTGTTCTAGTTTTGTATGATTGATTTTTATTTGTTTTTTAATACAATTATTGTAACTCAGTTAGTAGTTGCTCTTGTCAAATGCTGCTCTCTTGTGGTTAAAATCAGACTGGCTGTAGCCAATTCACTGCACATGTTCACTGTCACTCGGCAGGAGAAAAACCCCTCAGAGTTCAAATAGACTGAGGCCTTTTTTGACACAGTTTTGCTTTTCTTATCATTCTGAGACATGTCTATGATACTTCTCAGTGTGACACATACAGATGACATGACTCAAAGATTGGTGCTAAAAAACATCCAAGCAAACCAACACAAAGCTGGAATGCAACTGGTAGCAGAAGTCAATGTTGAATTATAGTGCTGCTGCTATGTAGGTCTAAAAGCATCAGGCACTGCTTAAGCATAGGGCACCAATTGCTGGAGGGAGCAGCTAACAATAATAATAAGAAGAAGAATTTTTGAAGGTGAAAAAAACACTAAAGCACAACTATGATAGGACCATTTGACCATCATAGGTAGGCAGACAGGCCCAGGTGAACTGGGACAACTAATAAGACCCCCATGTTAACCAATTGGCTACTGAATTTGGACATGATAACAAAGACACTGAGAGGGGCATCACAAAGTGCTTTTTTTTTTTCAATTGTCTGTCTGACAGTCATTTTATAATGTGGTCTTTTACTGGAAAACAGGTTTTGTTCTAAGTAAAAGAGAAAAGTTTGAAAATAAAAGGCAATATAAAAAATACTTTACTTATGTGGTTTATGGCACTTTGCAAATTGCTTCACATAAATAAATTGAAAACTAAAACAACCAATGAGAGCAAAAGAAAAATGAAACAAAAAAGACAGAGAGAATAAAAACAGATGAAAACAGAGCCACATATTCAACATTTTGATCAAAAAATGTTTTTAGAAGAGATTTGAAATTAAAGATGACAGTAGTCTGATCGCAACAGCTGTTCAAGTAGAAATATCAAAGTAGAAATCACAGAGTAGGTATTAGAAGTAGCTTTGTTTGGAATAAAAAAGAATGAACAAAACAAAAAAGAAAAATACAAACAATTTTTATCACACTTAAAAACATGTTATTCATTACCTTTCTAATAAGACAGTCTAATCAGTTATCATCCAGTGTCACCTAGACATTAAGTATTTTTGTCTTTTTGTTTACCAGAAGCAGTTATTTTAGCCTGTAGATTCCTTATTTCAATTTTTTGGTCAGGAAACATGGAAAAAAATTTGACTGCTAGGTACTGATGATGCTGCTCCTTATGCTCGTTACATTTCCAGGTACCTTTTCATTCAAACGTATGTAACTAACTCAGTTATTTATATAGGTGTTCTGTGTGATCTGTACTAGTATAACACATGAGAAATCTCCATGCAGACATTTAAACCACTCACCCGTATACCCCTTCCCCCATTCTCAGGGGTTTTTTGCTCAGATGCACGACTCATAACTTTCCCACACAAACCTCAAAAATATCCATCCTGCATTGTTTCAGGTCAGTTGCTTTCATGCTGCTCTCAAAGAAGTCAATAATCTCACTGCTCTGGTTTGTCATGCTAATTTTCACCTGTTTGAAAACTTCTAGGTGAAACATCTTATTTGTAAATATTAGAGAGCATGAGCCCCCTCCAGGGAAATACATTAATTTCCACTAATATCTTAAATATTTCATATCATTTACTATTCCACATCAATGCAGGGAAGACAAAGGAGCTGGTGGTGGATTTCCGCAGGTGCAGCCACTCCCCCCCAACACTGGTGAACATCCAGGGAAAGTACATTGAGACAGTGGACTCTGGGTGTTCACCTGAACAATAAACTGGACTGGTCAATAAACACAAGTTCACTGTATAGAAAAGGCCAAAGCAGACTGTATCTGCTGAGGAGACTAAGGTCTTTTGGAGTGCAGGGAGTCCTCCTGAAGACCTTTTTTGACTCTGTGGTGGCATCAGCCATCTTTCATGGTATGGTCTGCTGGGGCAGTAGCATCTCAGCTGCCGACAGGAAGAGAATCAACAAACTGATCAAGAAGGCCAGCTCTGTCCTGGGGTGTCCCCTCAACCCAGTGCAGGTGGTGGGTGAAAAGAGAATGTTAGCCAAACTGACATCTCTGCTGGACAATGAGTCCCACCCCATGCATGAGACTCTGATGGCACTGGAGAGCTCTATCAGTGATAGGCTACTTTCCCCCAAGTGTGTGAAGGAGAGTTATCGCAGGTCTTTTCTTCCTGCTGCAGTTAGACACTACAATCAGCACTGCTCCCAGTAGACCACACACACCACACACCTATACACACCACACTGCAATATTGAATATTCACATGCAGTATAAGCATTACACTGCATAGTATTATTCATGTGTATATATGTTTTTTCCATTCTCCATGCATCCACAGTGTAAATATGTCTGTAGAGTAGTATGTTCTTGTTCTTCCTGCCTTTATTTAATTATATATATATATATATATATATATATATATATATATATATATATATATATATAGTATTTTTCTT
>VUQH01057041.1:2260-21649 GCA_015106775.1 Etroplus canarensis | reverse complement strand
TGTCGTAAAACCTCTGCCAAATTACCAATGCTGATTAATCCGCTGTGGCGACCCCTTAGGGAGAATACAAGGGAGCAGCCGAAGGTACATTTAGTTCCTGCTGAATATCACATAATGTTTTTGCTTGACATGGCCATTCCTATTACATAATCTGAATGTGAATGTGTGACCTCTGACGTGGAAGTTGCATGCCTTGTTACCCCTTCATCCAACCCAGCCACCTCCTGCTTACTTTATTTTTTGCTGTGAACATAAGCAGACGCTTCATGGTTTCTTAGAGCGGTCTCCTGGTTTGTTATTGACTGACTCCGGTCAGCTTTGGGTGATGCCATTAGCCTGAATGATTTAGTATGAACGAGAGCAAATGATTTGTGTGCGCTTTGTTGAAATTGTTTTTGTTCATGGGCTTTAATGTAGATGAAAAGCTGACCAGCTGTTTAGACAAATGTATATATAAAAACGCAGATCACTCCATTGTATTTACTGCGCACAATTTCATAGTCCATAGAGAGCCATGCAGTGCTTGCATAGCGACTCCAAACATCTGCTTTTGAAATAAACTCACCCTCAACTCTTCTCACTTTGTTCACTGTTCTTCTATCAGCCGAAACATCAACAGTCCAGCATGTCCCAGTGCACTGTGAGCTCATACATCAGCTGGGTTTCTTCTGCTCTGTGTGACTCTCAACAGTAGAAGTAGTCCAGTCAATGAGGCATTCAGGGACCCATCTGTTAGGGCCAGCCTGGCCTCAGCTGGACCATGTACACACCAAGGGATCACTCAGGCCTCCTGGGAGCATACACACACACGCACACACACACACACACACACACACACACACACACATGCACACACCCAAAATTTCCATAGGGGCATTCTTTTCTAGCTCAGAACTTTTATATGTGCCAAATGGGCACAAAAACACAAGCGCAAGGCCCTCAGATGTGATGTGGGCATGTGCAATTCAGTCTGCACAGAGGGGTTTACACAGAAGACCTAGTGTCCCATGGTTAATGGGACCAACCTACAGTTGTTTGCATGTTTTTGTTTTTATTTTCAGTGGCTTTAATTTACTGTCTGGTTTAAAAGGAAAAATATCTCAACATGTCTCGACATGTTTGTTTGTGTTTACAGACATAAAAATGTAGCACACCAGTGAAATGGGAACTACATCTTCTGATTTCTATGAATAAACTACATTTGGGGAACCAGAAAGAGTGTTGTTATGCCTCTGCCGCGGAGGCAGTGGGTGTTTGGGCTGTCCGTCCATCCGTGGTTCCATCTGTGCGTCTGTCCATCCATTACAAATATTCTTACCACTACAGGAGTCGACTTGTTTGCTTAATCTTTACCAGACTTTGTGTGGTTACTGTTTCTGAAAACATTTGTGAGAGTTTGGGGTCAAAGGTCAAAGTCACACAGTGTAAGATTTAAGGCAGAAGCATGCCGGACAAGTTCGAGGCATTTCATTTATCATATCTAAATCAGCTCATGGTATCATGCAGTGTAATATACTCTACCACTCAAAAGTTTGGGATCACATGGAAATTCTTTTGGTTTCCATGGAAACACATCAAATTAGTCTGAATAGGAAATATATTCAATGAACAGTACATGCTGACACTATTAGAGTTAGAAATAGTGATTTTAATGGAAATGATGAATGTGTTCTTCAAACTTTGCCTTCATCAACAAAAACACCTATTGCAGGAAATACAGCCTGGGAGACTTTAGACATTCTAGCTGTCAGTTTTTTGAGGTAATCTGATGAGATTTTACCCCAGAATTCTGGCTGACTGCTTATTCTTTGAATATTGCTGAGATATTTTGGAGGTGTGTTTTGGGTCATTATCCTGTTGTAGGAAAAAATTGGTCCCAGTCAAGTGCTGTCCACAGGGTATAGCACGATGTTGCTTTTCTTCCTCAAGGTCCCTTCCACTCTGTACAAATCTCCTATTTTACCTCCAAAGCACCCCAGACCATCACACTGCCTCAACCATGCTTGACTGATGGTATTAAGCACTGTTCTTAAATCTTTTCATTTGCTCTGCATCTCACAAATGTTCTTATATTTGATCTGAACTCGGACTCATCTGTCCACAACACCTTCTTCCAGTGTCCAGCGTCTCCGTGCTCTTTTGCCTTATCTCAGTCTTTTCTTTTTATTGGTCAGTCTGATATATGGCTTTTTCTTGGCAGTTTTGCCATGAAGTTCAGCATCTTTCTCTGTTCACTGCTGATACTGACACTGGTGTCTGACAGGTGCTATTTACTGCAGCTGCCAGTTGACGACCTGTGAGGCATCTTTTAAATTACACACTCTCTGATATTTGTCTTCTTGCACAGTTGTGCATCAGGGGCTCCTACTCCTTTCTTTGTCCTTGTTAGAGCCAGTTTGTGCTGCTCTCTGAAGGGAGTAGTTAACAGCATGGTAAGAGATTTTAAGTTTCCTCACAATTTCTCACATTGATCAGCCTTCCTTTCTAAGCACAACAACAGACTGACAGATCTCTGAAGAAAGTTCTTTCTTTCTGGCCATTTTGAGCCTGTAAACAAACAAACAACTGCTGATGCTTCAGATACTAAACTGATCTAAAGAAGGCCCTGCTCTCTTTTTTGGTTCCTTATCAGTACAGTGGTTTTCAGCTGTGCAACACAACTGCAAAAAGGTTTTCTAATAATTAATAAGCCTTATAAAATGATTAACTTGGATTAGCAGCCATACCAGGAGATTGATGCAGAGTACTGACAGTTGCTGATAATAGGACAGTCTATGAGTTTTAAACTATAAGTCACATTTTAACTATGCATTCACTTGCAAGGACCCAAACGCCAAATCTGAATGAAACATTTACTGATAATGACACAGTGAGCTAGGCTTTTGGCTGCAGTTAAGGGAAGGCCTCACTGAGGATTGATGTCAGCTCCTGGGCCTGCAAATCCACTGATACTTTTGAGAGAGGTTGAAAAACAGAGAAAATGGGTAGGGAGGGTGAGATTAAGCAGGAATTTATAGACATGCCACCAAAATAGGAGTGTGGCCCCACTTCTGAAACTTAGGTAAACTATCTCCAATTCATACAGCACTTTATTCTGTACAGTTGAAGTACCTAATTTACCTCACACCCATGGACAATTTGAAATAACTAATTGACCTAACATGCAAGTCTTTGGATTGTGGGAGAAAACTAGAGTACACAGAAAGAAACCCAGGCAGGCACAGGACGAAGATGTAAGCTTCACACAGAACGACACCAGCTGGGGTTCAAACCAGAAACCTTGTTGCTGTGAGGTGACAGTGTTAACCACTGCACCATCACGCCACACACAGGTAAAGAGCCGAGGTGACCATCAATTATTTATTCATTTATTTATTTGCTTTTTAAAATGTATATATATTGGTTTGTATTTGTATTTTGTATACTGTAGACCAAAGGAACAGGTCACTTAAAAGAAATATATAATGCAATGGATTAATGAGGGCCAGGCTTTCCAGGAGAGCATGTGTTTCCAAAGTGGGGAATTTGTCTTTACTTCACGGTCAAACAAGGAACATATTTGAGATTCCCTCAGTAGCAGCCTCAGGTTCACCTTCATCTGCAACCTGTTATTATCAGAACTCTCCAAAATAGACAAAGAAAAAATGATGATGATAATAATGATGAACTGCTCTTTTGTGTTACTGTAAGCCGAATAGACAAACTTCTGTATGACTGTGTCTAGGTTTAGACACTGGAACAGTGAGTCAACACTGACACCAACAGTTCAAACTGGAAATTGCAAAAAAAAAGACAAATAATTTGAGAAATATCATGGATTTATGAAGTTTTAATTATTTTCCTGTTGATCCGATTTGGGGTGGCTATGGGCCGCCTTTCAACATGTAGGTTGGCGGTTCGATCCCTGACCTCTCCAGTCTACATGCCAGAGTGTCATTGGGCAAGACACTGAACCCCAACTTGCTCCCGATGCAGCCATCAGAGTGTGAATGTGTGCACGATAGTTCAATGCGCTTAAGGCATAGAATAAAGAGCTCTGTGTGTGTGTGTGTGAATGGGTGAATGAGGCTTGAGTGCTCAGTTAGAGTAGAAAAGCGCTATATAAGTACCAGTCCATTTGCCTCTGGCAATTCCGTAGAAATGCTGTAGTATTTAGAGCATCTCACAAGATGACAGTCAAGACACGATTTCTCACTGACAAAACTGAAACAATCTAATCTGCTGGTCAGTACATACCAGTACCTGCATTATGCTTAATAATTAGTCTGAAAAAAAGAGCAACTGTCCTTCATGTCGGCTCTGCTCCTGCCGTTCTCCGTTTGCCTCCTGCCTGCACTGAGGGAAGGAGAAAGAAGCAGATGCTGGGAATACCAGCGCAAATGAGTTACAGCTCAGGGCAGGAATGGAAAATAATATTGTGTGCTCTCTCCTCTGCCTGTCTCTCATCTTCATAACTTCATGTAACCCTTCTTTCAAGCCCTCTATTTTACATCTAGCTATATGTTTTCTCTCCGCTTTCCCTCAAGCCAACCTTCACTCTTACTTTGTTCTCCACCTCAACCCTCCTCCTGTATTGATTTTCTGTCCTGCGCTGCTTTTCAGTGGAACACACCCCTGTCATCTTGACCCATTGCTCTTCATTTTATTATACATGACAAAATCCAATATCACACAAATCAAATACTACACTGTTTATTTGACTACCATATCTATCACACCTCTGCCCCAAATCATTCATCAGTCTGACTCACTGCTCTCTTCCCCTCCCTCTTTCTCTCTCTCTCTGTCTCCAGCCGTATGTCTGGTGCTCGGCTGTATGATCTTCCCGGATGGCTGGGACGCAGAGGTGATCCGGGACATGTGCGGCGAAGACACAGGGAAGTACACCTTGGGCAACTGCTCGGTGCGTTGGGCCTACATTCTGGCGATCATTGGCGTGCTGGATGCCCTCATCCTCTCCTTCCTGGCCTTCGTGCTGGGCAACCGGCAGAGCGACTTCCTGCAGGAGGAGCTGAAGGCTGAGAACAAAGGTGAGGATCAGAAAAAGAAGTCAATGAAGAACATGAGGAGAACTCAAAAAGGCATTTAATGATAATTCAGTGGTAATCAGTGAACCACTAGACCTAACACTGCAGTTTGGGGAAGGCCTGTGGAATGCTAGACAGTGAGAGAATTGACGGAAGTGGTGTGTTGCTGTCATCGAATTCAAGATGACCTAGTATTTTTCATGAAAGATTTGACATGTTTTCTATTTTTTAAGTATAAAATATGATAGGGTGCCAAGAGAGGAACTGTGGAATTGTATGAGGAAGTCAGGAGTGACAGAGAAGTATGTGAAGGTGGTGCAGGACATGTATGAGGACAGTGAGACAGTGGTGAGGTGTGCAGTAGGAGTGTCAGATGGGTTGAAGGTAGGGGTGGGATTACATCAGGGATCAGGTTGACTGATGTTGAGGTCAGGCAGGAGTCTTCGTGGACTATGATGTTTGCAGATGACATTGTGAGCTGTAGTGAGAATAGGGAGGAGGTGGAGGAGAGCCTGGAGAGGTGGAGGTATGCACTGGAGAGAAGAGGAATGAAAGTAGGAGCAAGACAGAGCACGTGTGTGAATGAGAGGAATGTGGATGGATTTACATACTTGGGAGCAACCATCCAAAGCAACAGACAGAGCACAAGAGAGGTGAAGAAGAGAGTGCAGGTAGGGTGGAGCGGGTGGAGATGAGTATCAGGACAAGAAAAAGAAGAAGAAGTAGAAAATATTAGTTTATGAGATTTGCAAATAATTGCATTATGTTTGTATTTACATTTTCCACACCCTCCAATTAGGGTTGTATTCTCTCCCATGCATGACATAACATCCTTCTCCTGAGAAATGCCAGCAAACTGGCTTTTGACTATGCTCGGATTTCTGACCAAGCAAGAACCACACTCTAAAAAAATTCAAAAACAGTGATATTCCAGCAGCTGAGGCATCGAAAACCCTGTAAAATAATTTAAATGAACCAAATCGTAAAAAAAGATTTTTCTCAATTAAAATACAGTTTGTAGCATTAAATTTACATGAGATCTTGTGTATTTGAGGGATTTTTTATATTAAATAAAATATATTCACCTACATTAAAAATTCTACCTTTGGCTGCTCCCTTGCATTTTCCCCAAGGGGGCGCCACAGGGGTTTAATCTGCATTGGTAATTTTGGAGTTTTTACGCCAGATGCCCTTCCTGATGCATCCCTCCATGGTGAGAGAGGATTGTGCCCCCACCTGGAATCAAACCAGGGACCTTTTGCTTGGAAGGCAACTGTGTAAACCACTAGACTATGGGGACACTATTAAAACAATTATGTGATCTATAAATATGGTTAAACCCTGGTGTAATACAAATAATCAGGCCTAAAAACAGCTCAACAGTACTGCTGTCAGTTGGGTTTTATTATTTCATTTTATGTTTAAAAAAGAAGGAAAGAAAGAAAGAAAGAAAGAAAGAAAGAAAGAAAGAAAGAAAGAAAGAAAGAAAGAAAGAAAGAAAAAACAGTCACCCATTTTCCTCTTCTTATCCAGTTCAGAGTTGGAGTCTATTACAGCTGTCATGGGGTGGACGGGTTGCCGGTCTTCTTAAATTAATCACCACTTAATTTAAGAAGCACATCTCTAGACTGGTGGAGAAAGCTGGAGTACCTAGAGAGAGTTTTACAAAAAAAAAAGTAAAATTACAGAACCTGTTGTTAATGTGAATTTTCACTGTGTGGATCTAATTTTAAATATATATTTTACTTTACTGAACACCAGTTTACCAGTTTAACAGTTCTATTACATAAACAGCACATATTTGTGAAACTGTGTTAAAGTTTTTATGTAAAGAAAATAAAATTTTCTTTAAAACATAATAATTTCATGGACATTCATAGTTATAAATATTTGATGTTGTTTTTACATTAAATGTGTTAATTCACAGTTAAAAACAGGAACATTCTGTATTTTTTTATTGTAAAAATACATAAAATTCCTTTTTTTACAAAGTAAATGTTTGCTTTTTTTTGGAAATGTTGAAAGGTTAACTTCCGCCTGTACTTGTGATTTCTCATGACCGTACATGATTGTAACTATACCTGTTCAACTGCTCTTTAATGTAAATAAGTAATCAATGATTTACATGGCATCCCAATGCATTGATCCAGCCGCAACCGCTAGCTTTATCAAAAAGGAAAGTTTGCAGCCTGATCTTAATTGTAGAACGGGTGTCTGTCTCCTGGCCTGGTAGCTGAAGACTTCCATTCTACTTTTAAAAACTTTAGTAACCACAAGCAGGCCTGCACTCTGAGAGCTGGGAGGTCTTAAAGATAGGATGGGGCCTAAATATTCAAGACTTTGGGAGTCCAAGAATAAAACTAGCTCCCCATGGTCGACCACTGCAGGCGTATCCCCAATTTCCTCCTGAATGCTGACCCAATCTGACCCCACTTGACGTGACATGAAGCTAGATGCTGACTTATGCAGCAGTGAAAGTGATTCCATAATATCCCTGAAAACTTTTTACAGATTTCAGTGGCAGCAACAGCAGACAGCATTGGCGGAAGACATGATGTGGTGTCACCATGAAAGTATATGATCCCACGATCAATTTGGTTTTTGTTTTATGCAGATTGGATGAATAGACACAAAGATGTGGGTAAAAATTAGCTTTTTTTTCTTTTTTTACCGGTTTCAGTGGCAGCACCAGCAGATAACACCACCCAATGGTAAATCCATATTTTCAAAATGGCTGAAAATCTAATCAGTTCCAGATCTTATGGAGGTCTGTCACTGCAGCAAAATTCAAAATCCTTAATTCAGTAGTTTTTACTCTATTGCAATGAGACGAAGGATTCCCTGCTTTTCATGGAGGTGGTAGTGTAGTGGTTTACACATTCACCTTATAAGCAAAAGATCTCTGGTTCGATTCCAGGTGGAAACACAAGCCCCTCTCACCACAGAGGGTTGCATCAGGAAGGGCATCCAGCGTAAAACCACTGCCAAATTACCAGTATAGACTATTCCACTGTGGCAACCCCTTGGGGAGAATACAAGGGAGCAGCTAAAGGTACCAAGTCCTACATCTCAGCTTATTCACGTCGTATTTACAGACATAATGATCAAAGAGAAAAATAAAGGCAATCAGCCACATTCAGCCAACCGATGATGATGAGCGAGTGAGAGGAGTCTGAAAATCGTTGGATGAGTTAAATGATGGCAAAACGTGCATACATCCAAAATGAAGGAAACCTTTGCCTGCATGACTATGTGGTCGTGCATGCTGTGATCTGAATAATGAGTATGACCTCCACTCTAAAAATGTGCCTTGACATTTAGCAAGTTTTTTTCATTTAATGATGGTAAATGAAGGCGAGCAGCACAGTAGTACAGGAGCTGGCACTGTTGCCACACAGCAACAAGGTCCAGCGTTTGAAACCAGTGCCCGGCTGGGCCTTTCGTCATTTGCATGTCCTCCCCGTGCCTGTGTGGGTTCTCTCCGGGTACTGTGGCCTCCTCCCACAGTCCTTGTTGTGTTAATTGGTGATTGTAAATTGGCCTCTGGTATAGGCGCAGGTCCTTCGTGGCCCTGAATTGGATAAGCTGTTAAAACGTCGATGGATGGATGGTCAGTGAAGTTCTCAGTGGTGCTGATAAAGCTAACAAACCCCTTCATTCCTTCAAGTCACACTGTAATTACAGAGCAGTGGGCAGGCTCAGGGAGAGGCAGCCATCTGCCTCGACCGGTTGGGAGTGAGGGGAGAGGGAAGAGAGAAAGGAGAACAAAGAGAAACACAGACTATGGGAGAGAGAAGACAACATTTAATGACATGCAGCAGTGGAAAATAAATGCAGTGTTTTCATCTGAAGGGGCGTCTATACAGAAAGTGATTTTCTCATTGCTTTTCAGCCTTTCAATAATGCTTGTAAAGGCAGACTACATACCTAGCTGTTTGATTTTTCTGTGATTAGGAGTTGGGGCCTAGTACTTTTATCCATATGATGCATGGCAGAGTTTTAATTACAGACATTTCACTGGGATTAAAAGCCGTGCTGGGCGTGTCTGCATTAGTAGAATCAAACATTCTGGGTGGAGTTTGATTTCAGTGTCAGTGAATGAATTTGTGATCTTTGTCATTTTTTTCTCATTCACAGACTTCGTTGTGTCTCGGGTGAGTACACTTTGTCATTTTTTATTGTGGCCTCAGTCTGGTTGATGTATAAGAACTTCATCGTGTTTATTACATCATAAATATAACAGACCCTATTTTTCACATGAGAAGAAAAGATTCATTTGTCTCTCATGTACAGCAGACCTTCTGGATAACTTAATTCAATGATTTTATAATTGTATTGCATCCGCCAGGAGTAGTCTGATTAAAAGAAAACTAACTCCTCAGTTCATGTCTCTACAATGCATTACTTATTTCTTTCATTTTATTGCTCTTTTTGATGTTTTAAAAATCAAAATCCCTGATTTACAAAAGTCTTAACATATCTGCTACCACTGATAGTGGCAAACTAAACTAGCTGACCATGGTTTTAAAATGGCACGCACCAATGTGCCAAAATTCATAAGTCAAAAGAAGTCCTTCCTAGAATTCTATATCCAACCTGCAGCAAGACAGAGATGGACTTTTAGATATAGAATTCCTCTAGTTTTGACTGTTTCCAGCACAGTTTTTGGAAACACCAGGAATTCCTCTAAAGTTGACTGAACTGCAAACATACTTAACCATAGAGGCGACCAAGAATCCATTCATGATGCGCTGGCAAGATGCATGACAGCCCACCAGATCACATTTAAAGGGCTCTAATAGAGCACTGGTCAGCAACCTTTACCTTCCAAATAATTTTGTAGTCATTTTTGGCCCAAAAAATCTGTATAGAGCCGCAAAACACACTTGAGCCTTACAATTAAGGTGACGCAGCCAAGCAAGTGTAAATTAGTCTAAAGTGTAATTGATTAAAGTAACTACTTTGTGGTGGCTGCAGTTGTACTTTGATTACAACTATCTCCCCGTGGCTGCCTTGCGACCACTAATGGTATTTCCTCAAAAAGCCTCAGCTTCTTCATTTATCCAATTTATCATTTATCCATAATATCCCTAAAAAGTTTTTTTTTTTTTGGCCAATTCAGTAGCAGCATCAGCAGATGGCAATGATGACGGACACACCATAGTGTCACCATGAAACCCATGATCAATTTGTTTTTTGTTTTTGTAAACAGTTTTGCAAAAAAACACCATCTGGTGGCCAATCTATGGTTTAAAAATGGCTGAAAATCTAATTATTTCCACATGTCATGGAGATCTATCACTGTGCCAAATTTCAAAATCCTGTATCAAGCTAATAAAAAAAGCTAACATTTTACAGATTTTAGAAATTGCAGAAAGCAATGGCAGCAGGTCCAACATGGTGTCAGCATTTACATGTATGATCCTACGATCAATTTCGTTTCCATTTCATGCAGATCAGATTAGTCACAGAGATATGGCTAAAAGTGTAAAAAAAATTGATGCCACCTGGCGTCAAATCCATATTTTCCAAATGGATGAAAATCTTATCAGTTCCAGATCTCATGGAGGTCTGTCGCTTTGCCATAATTCAAAATCCTGCGTCTAATTTTATTTTATTTTTAGCTAACCCAGTGACGTGAATGATTTGCTGTGGCCATGGTGGCAATAGTGGCAGCAGCGGTGCTAATAATGTCATCATGTTCCTACTTTTTGGGGCTATAATAAGACCTTGTTTTTGACATGTTTATGAAATTACAAAACTAATTTTTTCTTTGAGTTTTCTTTTAATCGTTTTTACAAACGAAATGGAACTATTGTAAAGTAAGAAAAAATATTTATAAGCATGTTTCTGTATTTCCCTGTGTTTTTAAAATTAGACCTATTTCAGTTCAATTTCAACTAAAGTCCAGCCGCAGATCAAGCATACCAGTGAGCTGGCGGTGTTGGTGGCAGTGTAGTGGTGTTAGTGTTAGGATCGGGAATAAGGCAGCAGGCGACAAATGTAGTTCATAGGTTACACTTTATTTAAAAACAGGGAATGTAAAGAATTAACTACAGTACTGATAAAGTAAAACACAAAATATTTATTTCTATATTCAGTCAACTACACTGCGTGCACGATCATTAGGCGAGTGAGTATCCCAGGTGGGGACACAAGCCCCTCTTACCATCGAGGGTTGCGTCAGGAAGGGCATCTGGTGTAAAACCTCTGCCAAATTACCAATGCAGATTAATCTGCTGTGTCGACGCCTTGGAGAGAATACAAGGGAGCAGCTGAAAGGTACATTTTCAGTATTTTGACCATATGGTAATTTTTCTGCATACTTTCCAACTCCGAGCGGTATAAACCTGAATTCCTACTGGATTTAAACATACGAGGTGCATTTGTGTAATGAGGGAGGGTGTGGCCTTAGGAGATCAACACCCTATATCAGGCGTGCACAATTATTAGGCAGCTTCTTTTCCTCAGGTAAAGTGAGCCAGAAAAGAGATCTAACAGACTCTGAAAATTCAAAAACTATAAAACATCTTTCAAAGGGATGCAGCACTCGTCAAATTGCCAAGATATTAGGACATGACCACAGAATCATCAAATGTTTTGTTGCAAATACCCAAAAGGGTCGCAAGAAACGTGTTGAGAGAAAAAGAGGAAGCCATTATCCTCCAGTGCTGTCATTTTCCAGAACTGCAACCTACCTGGAGTGTCCAGAAGTACAAGGTGTTCAGTGCTCAGAGACATGGCCAAGGTAAGAGAGGCTGAAATGGGCATAGAGCTCCACTCCAACTTAGACGCCAGGAAGGTGGAAGTGGGGTACTGGTATGGGCTGTAATTATTAAAGATAAGTTTGTTGGATGTTTTCAGGTTGAAGATGGACTAAAACTCAACTCCCAAACCTACTGCTAGTTTCTAGAAGACACTCTCTTCATGCAATGATACAGGAAAAGTCTGGATCTTTCTAAGAAGACTATGATTTTTATGCAGGACAATGCTCCATCTCATGCATCAAAGTACTCCACTGCATGGCAAGCCAGAAAAGGCCTTAAAGATGAAAGAATATGACATGGCCTCCTTCCTCACTTAAACCCTATTGAGAACCTGTGGGCCCTTCTTAAACATGAGATGTAAATTGAAGGAAAACAGTACACCTCTCTGAACAGTGTCTGGGAGACTGTGGTTGCTGCTGCACAAAAAGTTGATGGTCAAGAGATCAAGAAACTGACAGACTCCATGGATGGAAGACTTTTGAGTGTCGCTGAAAAGAAGGGGGCTATACTGGTCACAGATTTATTTTTGAAATGTCATAAATGTTTATTTGTAAACTTTAAGTTGTTTGTTTATTATTTTCACTTTAACAGATTAAAATAAACACGTGAGATGGGAATATTTTTGTCTTTCTTTGAGTTGCGCATTCTGCACACTAATAGTTGCCTAGTAATTGTGCATGCACAGATTCTCGTATAAAAGCCAAAACCTCACTTTCACCTTCTTAAATATTCAGGTTTGAGGTTTATTAATAGGTTGGAATGACCAAGACCACTGTTGTTGTTAAATAATAAAACTAATCCTCAAAAATGCAACAATGATTTAAGGAGCACTTGATATGCCTTAGTTTTGCATGCTACTGGCAGAACATGAATTTATTATGTTTATTTGGTTGTGGGAAGCCAAAATCCTGATCAAGATTAAAATTAATTTAATTGTGCATCCCTACTGTCTCTGGGTGTAAGCCATGTGATGGACTGATGACCTGTCCAGAGTGTACCCCACCTCACTGTATGACACCAGCTACTGTATAGGCTCAACCTCCCTCAGCTAAGAAAATGGATGGATTGATGTCTAACATAAAAATATCACATGGTCAAAACTCATAATCACTGCTGGTTGTGTGCTTGACATTTTTACTTATGTGACGATGAGATGATTAGGAAAGTAGCTGATCACTTTTCTGTCAACAACTGAGGATTGATTCATTGTTTTGCACAGGAAAGGACTCTGTTTATCCATAAAAAGGCACTGTGCATGTAAGATCTCTTTTTCTGTGCCAGTGTAGTATGTACTGTATGTATCCCTGCTATGCAAACATATAGACATAGCTTTGTGCCTTTGATATTATTGGTGGTCTGTATGCTGCTCAGATATGGGATGTACTACAGTATATCATGTTTATCATTATCATGTTTAAATTGTTTATCTTCTACTATCTTCGGTCTGCTAAATCCATGCAACCACATATCTTCCCATCTATCCAAGCTTTAATTGCAGAAAAGATGTGAAGGACAAAATGTTCACAAGTTCCCTTGCCTCTTTCATCCTTTTTATTCAGTGTCACCAGTGCAATGTGGCATCTTATGACACTTCCACCCACTCCCTGACGACTCTGTGGGGTTGCGGCGGCGATGTGAGCGCTGGCATTGTGGCTAATGCTAGAGATTGAGCAGGGCTCTTGCAAGAGAGACAGCTCATCAAGCTGGGGAGCCAGCCAAGTGGAGTGTGACAAATCTCCATTTACCATCAGCGCACAGGGGCAAGGGTAAAATTAGAAACTCTGCTGCTTCTAACTCCCCGCTGCTAATTCCATTTCGTGCAAATTAATAAGTGTTTTTTGTCCTCCTCCCCTCGCTCCACACCCGCCCCTCTTTCTCTAGCACCCTCGCTCTCTCCCTCATCTCCTCTCCTTGACGAATTGCATTAGCTCAAGGAAAAAAAGAAGCTCATACACTAGTAATGAGACATTGTTAGGCAAATCCCAAGTCAGTTCCAGCATTGTTTATGGAATAAATGCCTGATTATCAACTTGGGAAGTGTGTGTGTGTGTGTGTGTGTGTACCAGAGAGAAAAACTGCACTGCTGTTGGCTGCAGGGCAAGATACAACTTGTTTTATGCTGCTGTTGTTCTTTTGTCATCATCATTACCATTTCCTATTTGACAAGAAAACACTCCAGATAATTTGGCAATTCATTATAAGAAATGACCCATTGTGAACTGAAGCAAGGCACTGAATTCAGCAGTATGTTAATAGTCCTCTAGTGAAGTGTTTGCTTCTAAATGAATGTATTTTTACTGTGAAATTTACACTAATTTCCATATGTTGTTCACCGAGAACACTATTTGTTGATAGTGATAGGCATTTAATAAGAAAACCCAAAGTTTAGTGTTGTCAAGTTAAGTTAACATGAACAGTGTTATTTTCTGTCTGAGAAGTTATTTTAAACTGTAGCCACCATTTTGTGCACTGCTAACATTCTTGTAGAGCAATTTACTTGCAAATTGTCTTCTCAAAGATAATAATAATAATAATAATAATAATAATAATTCAAAATCATAACTGACATGGCATCCTGGTGGCCTAATGGTTAAGGACAAGAGGTCACTAAAGGCCACTTTGAGGCTTGCTCCCAAAGTGAGTCAGTCTCCAAAGACTCCCATTTTGAAATGGCCATCTTCACAGTAGAAGTAAACATGTTGGTACAAAAATGCTTCTGATCTCTATAACTAATTTACACCTTCATGACTAAAATGAGCTTTTGTTTTACAACTCGTCCATTTAAACGTCACTAATGGTGGGATCATTTTGACTGACAGGTGGATCCTGACATAAGCAAATATTTGCTATAGGCTTCACCTCGCTCATTTGAGACAAGAAACAAGGCCTGCTGTATGGTTAATAATGTTGGGTTTGTTACTCAAAAAAGTAATAATTTATATTTTATTTGTAATTTTTTGACTTATTTACTGCCTCACAAAAGTAATTCATTACACTACATGCATTACACCATAACATGGCCCGAAATGTATTGTCTTATAACTACCAACCTTAAGCTACAATTGTATTGACACAAATTCTAATCACATTCAGGACACACACTGGCTCTTTCTTTTGCTGTAAGTATGAACACAAAACCCACATAAAAACAGCCCAAAAAGAATTTCACAGAACAAGAGAGATGGCTACAAACGGAGGCTAAAATGCTACAACCCTGTCTGCTCAATGCATTGTTTTTGCAGATGTTTGCAATGTCCTGTCAGCAGCTATGAATAATTGCTTCTGGCCTTTGTGCAGTTTGCATTTTACTGTCATGTTCTTGCCCTTTCTTGCAAAAGAAACTAAAGTATTGCTGCTGGGTGGCAGGCAGTTCTTGGGCACCTGGGGTCCTTTGGCCTTGTCATCAGGTAGCGCTGGAGTGGCCATTCTCTGGCGGGGTCAGCTGCCCAGCACCTCCGGTCCTCTAGGGCTCTTACCCTTTGGCTGTGGGGGTTTCGTCTGGGGCCTCCCTCTTCCTCCTGCTGGGGTGGGCATACGGTTGTCGGTGGGACGTGTGGCCTCAGGTCTTCAGTTCTCTTGGGGGTGCTGCAGATGGCCTGGGTCTGCTGGGTCTGTGTCTGCCTCTGGCTCCCAGGGGCATGGGTGCAGCGTATCACCCTCATTATTGAGTGCATTTCGTGACAAGCACATATACACACAACAAAGATTGTATGTTTGTACAGTATGTTATGTTTATTTCAGGTTCTGTTTGCTTTTTGACTGTGCAGAGATTGGTGATCCAATGTGCTCTTCTCTTTTTCTTTTCTTTTCTTTTTTCTTTTCTTTTAGATAGTAAAAAGCAATAAAATGAAAAGAAACAGACTAACAAGAGAAGCTTATAGGGGGTTCATATGGCTCCGCTTGGCAAATTAAATGTGTTTGACACAACAGGGCATTCAGTTCATGATTCTGCTTGCTAAAGCTTGGACCAGACAAGTTAAGAAAAAAAATAGCCTTATTATGCTCATTCTGGTTTTGTTTCTAACAGATAATTAAAGAAGTCATAACAACAATATTGTTTGATTAATCTAATGTGATTATGGAACGTAGAGCAGTAATACCTTACATATATCACTGCTTTACAGAAAGATGGAACGTGATTACAGAGATCCCTTAATTTGGACCCTCCATAAAGTTTGTTCTCTAGTTTTGTTGCGTAAAATTCTTGCATTTTATTTTCATGTAGCATGCAAATACATCTTGGAGTAGTATGTGCATAAGTATTGGGAAAAAATACTCTCTCTAAACTGCCAGTGCATTTAAAATCAGGATGTGATAGAAGTGAAGATTTTCAGCTTTAATTTAAAGGGTTTAACAAAACCATTGCATTAACTGTTAAGGAATTACAACCATTTTTATTTATGCCTGTAATTCCTGATGGATGTAACCATATAGGTATCCATACAATCTTTAGATGTACTTACATAGTAGCACTATGCCCTCTTGTCCAATTATTGTCTCTTCTGGCTATAAAAAAACAGCACTGCTCAGCCAATGTGCAATGATTGAGGCTTGAAACAAGGATTCACTAGCCAGTGGGTGTAAAGGGAGGCTTTTTTAAAAGGTTTATGTATATGCAATGTCCTTTCTATTTCTGCCAATGACGTTGGTCGCATGTTATATCCTGTTCTTCCACCCCATGATCCATGTATGTAATACATCACCTACTTATTAGGAAAGGCTTGTCAGTCAGCAGGTCGAGTGGCCTCAGCAGAGAAAAGTGGTCGCATTCATTTATGTGCTTCCAGATCAATACAAGTGAAAGAAATCCTCTCAGCCTCCGAGTTGTGATTCTGACTTGCTTTAACAACTTCTAGCTGCTTTAAAAACTATAAAAGTAATGGCTTAGTTAAAAGAGTTTAATTATTGAAAAGGAACCCTACATACATGTTTGTTTGTTTCTGAAAGTTTTCATTTACTAACAAATCACTGTGAACAGCTAATCTGATAAAAGTAGGTAGTTGTTTATCCAGAGTCACCAGGCTAGCAGTTGTGCAACAATCTTGGATTAAAGCAGTGGTTATCAAACTTTTTTGGCATGCCCCTTTTCAGAAGCTGTAAAAAGTTTGCACCCCACTCCGTATAAAAATAGTCACCCTACAATTTTATCAATGACAAATAATAAAAAGAATCTAAATTGATTTTTACCTATACAAAATATATATCATCAACATTAGCAAGCTTGTGTTTCTTTTTCTTAAAAAGAAATCAAATCTATTTACCTTTTCACTTCATATTTTTCACCTAGTTGACTGCACTCCACCTACAACAGCTCCACCAGCCCTCAGTTTGAGAACTACTGGATTAACCCTAGTCCTGCCAGCTATACAACCAGCTAGACGACCGGCAGTGAATGAAAACACCGGAGGTGATCAATATATAGACGACCAGCAGTACACAAAACTTACCTGGGACATCAATATATTGGGGTCCTGCAGTACTAGGGTTAAAGTATGAACAACAGGTCTTCCTGTTCTTCTCACACTGTGACTCTCAGCAATATTGCATGGAAGCTGCAGATTTGTTTAACTGTTTCAGAAAGACCTTTAAAGGAATTGATAAGTGAGAGGCCAAATGTTAGAGAAGGGCTTTGGATCTCCAGACAATAGGATAAAAACACAGTTACTGACTGATTTGCCAACTTCAGTGAACAAAGCCAAAAATATTTGTTTTCACTCGCTAACTTCCAAATGTTATTCAGTCACACTAAATACTGATTATAAAAAATAAAGTTTCAGAACTATCCAATAAGACCAACAAACATGTGTAATGACATTACATTGCATTACACATTACACCTTAAACAACCACTCATATTCTGGCAGTACTGGATTTACAGTAGTTGCTCAACCCATCTCCCTAATAGACCAGCGATTAGCAGGCTGCATTGGAAGGAAAACATACTGGATCAATAGAGCACCATAGAGAATCAATAGGCTGCCCCATTGTGGGTCTCTATGACTGCTGCCTCTCATGAGTCTGCTTTACAGCTTTGTTAGTCTACCATTAACTCTTATCATAAAATGTGCATTTTTGCTCTGTCACAGACAGTAATGTGTTAATGTTAGGTCACTAATGCTTCTGAATGAATTTAGTTCTATTTCATTTCACTTTTTATACATTAAGGGAAGGAAAAGCTATTCGTGATTAGGTAAATTGGCAGGGAGAAAGACCTGAAGCACTGTAGCTTAACTGGAACTGACTGCTGCCAGTGGATAAGGAGGGAATGGGCTCATGAATAGATATGATCTGAATATGCAGTTTTATTTAATGTTTTCGCCCTTGCCTGTCACCGATCTGTATAACAGGATATTGTAGACATGGTGAAACAAGTAAAATGTTGATATTTCAGCTATTAATATGTCATAAGATTTTACTGCTGATAACTATTATTTTCTCAACATTTCACATTTAAGTCATAATTTATCATAAGTGGTCTTTTGAGGCCTTATTCAGTGTTTTACTGACAGTTTGCTTGCAGTGAAAACAAAAATTACTGATTTGCTTATCATGGTGGGAAAACTGATATTAGCAACCACTGGCCATAGAACGGAAGTGGAAAAGACACGGCAAGCACAATAGTTCACTACACTCTTACCAAAAGGCAAAAACCCAGTGGTGATTTCCATTGATAAGCAGCACAGAATCATATCCTGTAAAAAGATGAGTCTGCATTAAAATACCCAGAAAACCTTCACCTTCATATTGCATGTGTAGATAAGATGCATACCTTGTTATTCGGCTCATACTGTTTCATTCTGAGGGTGCTCAGAATGGCGTGAAATTATCATAATACTTCAGAAATAGTTTGTAAGACAAAGATGATTATTTGGGATACTTTTTAATTTGACACTGGTAGTCACAAACTGCTGAAATTCTTCACGCCAATTTGCCCTTGATAGTATAGTTGACTCAATGAGAGCTAAAACAGAGGCACATGATGCATCATTCTTTTCCTCTGAGAACTTTTGATGAACTTTTCAGCCTTCGAACTACAGAGCACCAATGACAGTCTGAATTAAGACCAACAGGGTTTTATTTGTAACAGACTAAAGGAAACAATCCTTTCCTCTTCCAGGGTGGAGTCTGTGCAATCAGAAAAAAGGATTTAAATAATTAAATAATTTCTTAAATAGATGGACCTTGTTGCTCTACATGTCCCTAAACAGAGCACACTATAGGATTTAAATACAACCCCAGGCTCCAGAACAGGTGTCAGTGGACACCAGAGCTGAGATGACCTGACTAAAGGGATACCCATCTGCAGGGGCCTTAATAATTCAACACTAGTTTTATTCGCAATCACAATATCAGTGCTCACTGAGCCGTTTGTAGACTATCCCTCAGGCCTCAATAGTTATTAAAGACAGAAATTATATATTCATAACACAGGATATTGCTGCTTGTTTATTTATAGCTTGCTTCCATTTTCAGAGGTATTTTGTCAGTTGACTTCCAAGTTATCTACCTTGCATTGCCTTGAGCCATATATACCACTCTGTCTGCAACCCCCCCACCAAAAAAAAAAAAAAAAATTGGGGAAAAAAACAAGGAAA
>VUQH01057038.1:0-23764 GCA_015106775.1 Etroplus canarensis | reverse complement strand
CTTCCAACATAGTGCAATAGCTCTCCTGGCTTGTAGAAGTCCAAAGTCCAAAACTGCATACTGTTTCTGTGTTTGTAGAAAGTTCTTTGAGTATATTCCAAGCACACATAGTTTAGCATTTAAAGGGACTTTGGTATTAAAAGTCCTTCATTTTATTAATCTTATTTGTTAGCTTTATTTTTAGAGACATATAATGTTGATACATTTGCTTTAACTGGAAAGCACTTTGGATCAACTCCTGTTGTTTTTAAATGTACCACATAAGATAAATAAATGTGGCTTGACTTATATTTTTCCTTTAATTTTTTCTGTTGAATCTGTTGAGAATTTTGTGCTATACTTGTACACCTGACAAACCACAGAGCATTTAGCCCATTTGTGCATTATAACAATGCGCATACAGCTTTAGTGTGCTCACAGAAGCAACTAACTAATTTCCTCTGCCATACGCATTTAAACAGTCTTTTGTGACTTGAATCCCCATCACTAACTAGTTGAAGACACACAAACAGAGTAACTCTGGTACAGATACTGTCCTTTTCTTAGGCTAGGGCAGTGGTTGTAAAACTTCTTTTGCCATGCTCCATTTCAGAAACCAAGAAGATGCACATCCCACACCCCAGAATTTTACCAATCACTAACAATGACAAAGATATGCAAAGACTTTTACTTAAATAAAGGAGTATATTATCAGTGCACTACCATCAGTAAATGTTTGTTGCTTTTTCATATAAAAACCAAATCTATCCAAAGCAGTTTCACTTAATATTATCCCCCTGGTTGTCTGCATCCCACCTACAGTGGCAGTTTAAGAACCACTTGAACAGGGCTTGTGAGCATGGAGGACCAAAAATATCATAATAGACTCAATACATGTATAAATATGACATTAAATACATCAAACATGATATAAAAATAAATGTAGGCATTCATTTATGCAATATGAAAAATTATTGCTTTTGTATAGAATTATCTTTATAATGATTGCCCTGTTAATTTACCCATCCATCCATCCATCCATCCATCCACACTTATCTGCTACTTAGGTCCAGACTTCTCTTTCCCAGGCCACCTCCTCCAGTTCTTGAGGACACCAAGGTGCTCCCAAACCAACAGAGTGACATAATCTCTCTAGTGCGGGCTGGGTCCACCCTTAGACCTCCTCCCAGTTGGACATGTCCAAAACAACTCACATAGGAGGCTCCTTCCAATGTTGAGGAGTAGTGGCTCTCCTCCTGAATGACCAAGCTCTTCACCGTTCCTCTGAAGGAGAGTCCAGATACCCTTTGAAGGAAACTCATTTCCACCACTTGTATCTTCGATTCATTCTTTTGGCCACTACCCAGAGCTCAGGGCTATAGATGAGGGTAGGACTGTCGATCACCAGTAATGCAATACCTTCACTAACACACTCAGTGCTCTTTTTACTATGACAGACCAGTACAGCATCCACATCACTGCGACATCACACAGTCAAGCCATCTGTCATTCTCCTGCTGCAATCCTCCTTCACTTGTGAACAAGAACAAGAATATTATAAAGTAAATTTACTTTTCAATTAGTTTTTTGATTTTCTATATTATGTTCCCCTTGCAGATTTCCTGTTTATCACCCCAAACCTTTTCATTCCTCTTTGTCTTTTTACTTTCCTTTATGCAGTTCTGCTTTGTTATGCAAATGAAGAAAACTGTCATTCAGTGAGTGCCACCGGGTCAACATTTCACCTATTGGCTGATCAACGTCAGAAATCGCTGCTTCCATTTAGATCACCAATAAGAGAGGTGCTTGGCTAATCAAGCAAAACTAAAAGTCATTTACATGATTTAAAAATGGTGTAAAGAGGGTATATAAATGTAATGGTGCATTTAATGGAATATTACCTTATTTAATGAATCTATTTATTTCTGATTATGTCACAGAAGTGAAGTGCATGCCTAAAAAAGCACTTCAGGAAAGAAAATAAATCTCAAAAATAAACAAATAATCCTGGTCCTCAACAGCTTTAGGACTTATTTTATCTACCCGCAATATATTATTTCTTGATTAGCTGAACACACCAGACACCTGATCCAGCTAATCAGCAAAGCAGAAAAAAGAAACCTCTGGAATGCTGGGATTTCCGCCAGGCTATATTTTTCCAGTCTTCAGCTGTCCAGTTCTGGTGAGCCTGTGCCCACTACTGCCTCCGATTTCTGTTGTTGGCTGACAGGAGTGGAACCTGGCTATGTGTTCTGCCTTTTCTGCCTCAAGGTTTGACGTGCTGGGCATTTCTGAGATGCTTTTGTGCTCACCACTGTTGTAAAGAGTGGTTTATCCAAGTTACTGTAGCCTTTCTGTCAGCTCAGCCCAGTCTGGACATTCTTCTCTGACCTCTCTTAAAACAACAAGTTATTTCAGTTTGCAGGACTGCTGTTCACTGGAAGGTTCTGAGCATTTGTTTTTTACCATTTTGAGTAAGCTCTAGACACTGTGTTTGCAGAAAGGTTGTTGTGACATTATATACCCTAGTGTGCTGGGAATTGAGAGGCCCGATATGAAATAAAATACAAATTTGTACCTAGCTTTACAAATAATTCCCTTATGTTCCATATGTTACATAATACATGAACCAGCACATGAAACAGAAAACATATTCTTTTCACGCTTCTCTTATATTCACTATGACTATTAAGTGTCATATTAACTTAGAATCATTGGGATCTTGACTTCAATTTAACATACACTTCAGTATAATGGACAAAGTTTGGCTGCACTGCATGCATTTGTAATGACGCCCCATGCCTATGTTCAGTCATGCTGCCCTGGGGTGAACAACAGGAGCTGTCCATGCTGAAATCCTTCTTGTAAGAGAGGATGTAAGAGCAGCACGAGAGCTGTCCTCACCCTGTGGTGCTGAAACACTCACATGGCCCATGTCTGTACAAAGCAGCCAGAAGAAAGGCCTTTGGGGGAGGAGGAAGAGAGGGTGATTTCGAACACATTAGTCCTGCTTCATTGGACTGGGGTCAAAGTTCATGGCCTGGGGTCATGCTGCAGCAGGGAGGGGACTCTGCTGTTTATGCTGTTTCTCCGTGTGAAAAGCAATTTGTTTTCAGGGGCTTCTTCAAAAGGCTTCACAGTGTGAGACAGACTTTTCTTTTTATATATTAGTCTTTCATTTTTTTTCCAAGGTGAGCGAGATAGGAGGGAGAAAAAAAAAACAAAAACAGAAAGTTAAAAAGATAGAAGAATAAAGCGTCTGTTCACAAGGGAGAGAGACAGATAAATAGAGATCAAAATGGAAACAAAAAAGAAAACGAGAAGGTGAGGACACAATAAGAGGCAGACTGAATAGTAAAACAGAGAAAACAATAAAAAAATGAAACGACAGTGTGTTTTGCAAGTCAACTCAGTGCAACAGCCTTCACACGTGTCCTTGATATGGAAATGCAGGCTGGGTGCTCAGATCACGTTTTGACAGTGTGCACTGGAGGCATCTTTTCCCTGTCTGACACAGGAGGTGAGCACTCAGTTTAAAAAGCTATAGCAGATAAGGGGAGAGAGGGGGAGTCCCTGAGCCGACGCTGTCCCCAAATCCCTCATCCAGACAAGCTTGATCTCCATTCACAGACACAGACTCAGCTCTATTATTCGTTTGAATAGAGAATCCACATTCGCCAGCCGTCCAAAACCTATCACGTAGTTTCATCAGCCAAAAAAAGAGCCTTTGGAAACTGTGATATAGACTGCAAGAAATGCAGGTTCTTTTAAAGGATGCTGGAAGGGTGAGAGTGTAGGAAAGCAATCAGATGGAGAGAATATCTGTGCATACACAGAGTATGCATGCAGAATGAGATACTGCATTTAGGAAAGAAATTCAAATGAAGAAACTGATGATAAATATATAAAATTATAAAATTTTATGTAAATAATAGGATACTAGATCGGAAGCCTAATTTTTCCATTATTTTAAACGACAGTAATGGAATTACGTATTCACTTCCCTGAATTCACCAATCATAATTGTCAGGTAATGGCATCGATCCACTGCTTTGTTCTTCACCATTCAGCTAATGCTCTCATACACAAAACCTACAAATACTCAGGTTAAGTGTCAAGCTTAGGAAATTCCAATGCTGCTAATATGTGTGCATATGGGCTGTTGTGGGGATTGAACCTATGACCTTGGCTTAATCTGTATAGCCTGTGGACCACAGGCATTTAAGATTTTATGTCTAATTACTTTTACACGTCTCCTCAGAGAATGGGAAAATTGACTAGCCTGGCTATATTTCACGCTTTCCTTCTGCAGTATTGAATCAAACTGTGCAGGGGCAAAAATCAGCATTACACAGAGAGACGCTAAGGGGTCACGAGGATCCCCCCTCCAGTCTGATCCTTCTCAACCCCTCCTTCTCTGTGACAGTACATTAGCGAATCTGCACGGGCTGAAGACTTCCCTCCAGGTCAAGCAGCTGTCTGAACAGGGTCTGCTTGATTAAGATGGATGTGCATGGCTGAGATGAGGCAGAAACTGCCCATGGCTGCCCTCCTCTAATTCCATCTCTGGCCTGACAGCTGTCTATAACTCTGCTGCCTCTACCTGTAAATTATCCTAATCCAGAACGACAAGCAGCCTCCCTGACTCCTATAGGCAAGGCCACTCAGCGGACCTGGAGTGATGACATAACAGCTTGGGAAACAGAGGGAGAGTGTCTTGTAGCACCACCAAAGTAATCAACCAAAGCATGAACGCATATATAAACCCAGCACCCACCTGCACCTCGCTTTTTGACTTTGATTATGAAGTCTGCTCTGCTCTCTAATGCTTCCCAGAAATGAACCATCTTCAAGGCCAGATCGATGGGCAATGGCATCCATGCATAATTTTCAACCCTCCTTTGCACTTTGGCAAAGTACTTTAGCCAAGGTTTAACGTTTCAAGGTTTACTTATGAGGGTAGTTTAGTGCAATGAAACTCTGATGGGAAAGTATTGTAAACTTAAAAAGTGGATAGTTCAGCACCCAAAAATGAAGAAAATACAACCAAGAGAAAATGTAGCAAAGTATCAACAAAAAATGCTATGCCCTCTACTCTCTCACCTCTGTCTCTAAGAAACGCCGCAAGGCCCTCTTCTTCTTGATGCTTTTGCGCCGAACATAAACAGCCACGCTGAGCGCCAGGATGACGATGATAAATAGGCCGCCGATAATGCCAGCTGCTATTAGGGGTGTCCTGTAGAGAAAGAGGAAGAGTGAAAAAAAAAACATTAACATTGCTGAAACATTAAGAACCTAATGAGCACTTTGAAATAAAGTGCAAACCTCAGCCAGTGCTGACAAATTATCCAAGCTGCTCCTATACCTTTAACATTTAACCCCTGATTGTTCTGCTTTATTGGCTGCAGCTATAATACGTGATGATCTCTTCAAGATGACCATAAAACTTAATCAATCAAGCAGCCCTATTTCTGTCAGGATAAGAGATCATTCGATGTCAGTAAAGCCATGTGGAAAACAAACAATGCTTTGCTAAGAGCCATTTTCAGCATCTGCTTGTAGCAATTACATTGCTTGCTTCTGCTGTGTGTTGGGCAATTAAACTGTCGATTCAGAATCTATAAAAAAACCCTGCTACTGTAAAGTCAACACATGCTCATCTCAAATACTGAAGCTATGTGAGAAACCATCTCACAGACATGCACAAGGTGTCCTTTGGATTCAGTGCCTTGATGGACCATCCTCGTATTGGATGCCAATATTCTAGTCTTGTTTGAAAGAGCAGCAAAGTCCACATTAAGAAGTAGGAATGGTGATGGAACAGGTTCAATTCTATTCAATTTTACTGAAGCACCAGTTCATAATAACAACCATTACAAGATGATTCATATTGTAAGGTAAGGAGAACTTGAAAAGTAATGCCCTATGACTAAGCACTTGGCGACATTGAGGAGGAGAGCTCCCTTTTTAGAAGGAAGAGCCCTTTGACAGAATCAGGCGAACTGGATGAGCGGCAGCATTGCCTCGATCGGTTAGGGTGAGAGGAAATAAAAGATCGAAAAGAAGAGTGTGATGGAAAGTCACTTCTATTTTCATCTGCCAAAAGATCAAAGTTCATTTTCCATTTTGGAGCTGGTTCTTTTTGTTTTTTAATTCTCCATTCCTTTATGAATGTACTTTCACTAGCTGTGAGATTAGGTAACAAAAACTCATATCAATGTCATGATATGAAACCATGGAAAAAAAAAAAACTCGTTATTCTTACTGTATTTAAATTGCTGTCCAAGTTATGCCCCGAATATAATTGTTTAGATGTAGGCACCAAAAACTGACCAGTTACAGTAAGTTAGATACAGGTACCAAAATGACTTTGCTAAGTTTACAAAGCAAGAATGATTAATTTGGATTTATGCACCAAAACCTATTTAGGCAATAAAAGTACAAGGTAAGGCTTAGAAATTCTTGGCTGGTTCATGTAACAAAATACTTGGTGAGGTGTGAGAATCCAAAACAACTTGGTTAGGTTTAGGGACAAAAACTACCTAATTCAGTTGAGTATAGGTACGAAAAAGTTGTTAGATTCAGTCACCAAAAAAAATGGGCTTAGGCACCAAAAACTACTTGGTTAGGGTGATGCAACAAAAGCTACTAAGGCAATAAAAGTTACTAGGTTAGTTTCAGGCACTAAAAACTATTTGGTTTGGTTTAAGGGCCAAAAACTAACTGGTTAAGTTCAGTATAAGCACCAGAAAGTACTTGGTTAGATTCAGTCAGCATAATTAAAATGGGTTTAGGCACCAAAATTACTTGGTTACAGTTAGGAACCAAAAAGAACTTGGTTATGTTTAGGAAGAGATTGCAGTTTGGACTAAAATACACCCTTTCAAAATCCTGCACACTGAAAAAACAGAGTGGATTTAGACATGACATCATGGGGTCCTTAAAAGGAGTCCTTATGTGTGGAGTTGGAAGTGAGACCTCTCTCACTATTGCCACTATGCATATCTCTGAGACACCAGCAGCTTTGCAGAAAGGGAGTATTTGACACCCTAGGAATGAGACCCAGTGGGTATAACTCTACTTGCAAGTACTTTCCTTCTCCCTGCTCTTACAACAGTACATGGCACATGACTTCAAAGATCACACCACTGACTCATGCCTTACTCTTCAAACAGTCGAAGCTTCCACCAGCGACCACCAACAATCCTGCTGCAAGAGTTTCTCACTTTCTTCAAGCCTTTTCCTCTCATTTTGTAGCTGCAGTATATAACAATAAACAAGCTCAGACACACAAACTCTCAGCTATTTTTGCTAGTTTTCCTACTACATTTTACCAAATAGTCCCACCCTATAGAGCCTACGGCAATTTCCAAGAAGGCTGCTCCCATTTTCATGTGAGAACATAAAAGCCTTTGAGGATACGTGATCCTTTTACTTGGTTTGGTAAAGAAGCTACAGCTTATGCTACACTCAACTGGACTTCTTTACAGTTAATCCAAGCCCAGCAACTCATATGACTTTTTTTTCTGACTTTAGTATTTCCAATAAATGAGAAATTAGCAGTACCTATCTTTCGCAAATTGCTTCTCCATCTTCTGAGGTGAATCTTGCTTAAGGCAAGCCTAAAGGTTGAAAGTTAAAAGCTATTTTTCTCCACTAATGATGGCACTAATGCATTTGCCATTTACATACCTCTTTCACTTGTGTCTAGTGTTATGCTACCACTCAATTCTGTTCTTAATAATACTTTTTTTTAAGTTATTCTTCTCTTTCCTTCCAATCTGTATTCCATTTCCCTCTTCTTGCCAATGGCAGAATCAACACAACCACATAGCATAAAATAACACCTGCTTCTACCACTATACCCGAAGTTGAAAACTCTATTAGCAGTAGAAGCCATTAGCAGCTAATGGAAGACTTGTGTACCATAGTGCTCTGGTAGAGCAAGGTGCCGCAGTATTTGCCATATCGATTGTGATGGACTTAAAGAAGGGGGGTGCTTGAAATTTACAAAGAGGTTGTGGGCTTTGACATAATGAGATATACAGCCACGTGGTGAATAGTAATGAAGCGGTTTAAAATGATTAGGTCGAGAGGGGAAGACAGACAAGGAGAAATAACAAATAAAGGAACTGTAAGGGGGAGTGGAACTGAAAACATGAAGTCAAAAAAAAAAGCATGGCAATAAGAAAAATAGGAGGTGAGAAAGAAGAAAAGAAAGAGGGAGAAGGCAGAAGCACAAACAAAAGAAGATGAGAAACTAGCGGTGACACAAATAACAGAGTGAGACGACACTAAACAAGGGAACGGACTACTTTAATTAGGAGGAAAGGTTTCAGAGCAAGACAAGTGACACAGGGTCATCAGATGAGGCAGGGGAATAATGCCATTGTAAGAGCAAAAAGAGAACTCGGAGACTCAGCAGAAGACTCCCAGAGGAAAGCAAAAAAGGTCTTATTCCCTCTGTTAAAGAGGACCTTGTGGTCTCTGTTTTTATTGCTTTACTGGTTTGCTTAAATTCTAAAGACTCTGTCTTACTTTTGAATTTGGTCTAATTGTAAAGATCCTGTCTTTTATGGGTATTTTAATAGAACTGCTATTGTTGTCCTCAGGCTAGTTAGGTACACTGCAATTCCTTAACCCTACTTGGTTGCTGTTTTTCCTTTTTTTATATATTGGTAACATAGGCTCTATAGTACAGCTAGTGGTATTGCAGATATTTTTTATGTATTTTGGGTAATTGTCATTGTCAAATAAAAATATTTACAACTCAGTATACCTTTACGTTAGGTGTTATAACTGAATAACAATGCATACTTTAAATGTATGGCTAAACAACGACTGTCACTGCGTAAATGACTCTTGTAGTGTAGTAAGCTAAATAGCCACAGATCTAGTGGCAGCCAAAACCTACTTAAAATATCAGGTACAGTATAGTTAGTCTCTAAAAGAAAAAGTTTAACAGTTTGGTGAGTGCGCTTATTTGCTTCCTTTTAGCACAAAGAGGCAAAAGAGGATTAACTAATATAAATGTGACAGACTGTGCGTGAAATCACTGCTTAGTGCACTATAGTTACCGTCTGTGTAGATTATTCACTATGCTGTCTTAAAAATTCCTCAATGCGTCAGTGACGTAGTAGTTCATCCAGCTCACGATCCCTCACAATTCACAGGTTATCATAATGTGTGAAATCAAGAAGGAAAGTGATAAGTTTTCTTGTCATTTGTTGGCTGTATTTGCACAAAATTATGAGAATTAAATTCCATTTAAAAAAATCACGGATGCTCACAATCGCCCTAGTTCTTGACTTTCCCTAACCCAGCTTAAGATATTTTTATGCTGTAAATAAAGCTAATGATAACATTCATGCACAGAAGGCAGACGGGCACACACAAACACTCATTTTATGACTGTTATAATCCAGACCTCTGATCTCGACCTTGAGCACAATTCGGGTGAAGACTTATTAGGGTGATCACTGCATTTCACTAAACTCTGACTAATGTTCTGGGAGAAGTAGCGCTTCTTGTAAAAATGGAAAAGCGTCTGCAAAAAGACAAATACGACCTTGACTTCGAGCACAGTTCGGGTGAAGACCCATTAGGTGATCACTGTGTTTAAGTTTGATTCAATTCTGGCCATTACTGTAGGAGGAGTAGCAATTCATACAGCTTGTGGACAGACGGATGGATGATGGATGCCTCGCCACGGCATGAGCTCATCATTCCTTCAGCCAGATGAGCGAAAAAGCAGTGCCCATGGCATGCAGACTACTTTCTGCCAAGTACACAATTTAGCTTTCATTTTTCAGACATGACAAAATAGTTATTTGACACTCTACAGTTATCAGCGACAAGCAAAGCAAGAAGCAAATAAATGACATAATAACCAATGGGTAGCTTAAAGGTGCTGACAGGTTAATTTTTCTAACCTTTTTCCAGCTGTTTTGAGACTTTATGCTTTGCAAAGCTACTTTACAGCTACCCAAGAGATCTTTTCAAGTTAGTTAATGAGCATATTTACACAAGAGATAAACTATTCCCTTATATCTGACTTAAGATTGACTTGGCACTAAGTGAAAACTCTACAGATATGATAAAAGGCCTACAACTGATGTGTCACTACTAATGTTGCTTCAACACAACCACTCTGAGGAGAACCAAACCTGCCTAAATAAATAATTTAAAATAGTACATTAAATTTTAGAAATAAATGTGTTCATTTGCTAATTTATAAATGTACCTTCGGCTGCCTCCTTATATTCCCCTCAAGGGGTTGCCACAGTGGATTAATCCACACTGGTAATTTGGCAGAGGTTATGCTGGATGCCCTTCCTGACACAACCCTCCATTGTAAGAGAAGATTGCTCTGTGTATGTAATTGTCCCCTGTTTTTTTAACTTTAACTGTACTGATTTGGTATTTTAAAAGTTTTTTTAAGTACATTTAAGTAGATTTGACATTTTTTATGCATGCCTTTCTGCTTCATTATGCAAATTGGCAGGTGTGCTCTGCTAGATTAGGTAACTGACTAAATTATTATTGATTTCCCAGCTTTAGGATGCCATTTCTAAAGTTGATCAACCAACAGACGAAAAGCTGACTCCGTAACATCCCTTGAACAAAACAGAAATGCACAAAGGAACCTAAATAGAAAAATCAAAATATATAGATTTTTGGTGATATATGCAGGAAAGTAGTTATGGGAAATAATTCAAAGGCAAAAACTACAAACTACATAAGAAAATTAAAATTTTGTGACATTTTAACAATTTTTTCAAATATTTTTGCTGCTTTTAATAGCTTATTTGTTCACTTATTTAGGCAGGTTTGGTCCTCCATACTAACTCACTCACACCATATCTTCAAGGTCTTACATTTTCCAAAGATTCTCTTTCTCTTTTGTTTTTTTTTTTCAAACCTCTCCAGTTCCATCAACAGATATCATCCCCTAACAGTAACATAATTGGACCAGATGAAGGCTTAGTACAAGCTTAGAAAACAACAAAAGATTCCCATGTCATCTGCCAGTTATGAAATACAAAACTGACTACACTGTTGTTAATGAGTATCATGAGGAACAGAATTTCACAGAAACTTTAATGAGTTTTGGCAGGAACTGATGGTGGTCTCCCAATTCCACATTACAAATGTATCCAGAGATGCCTTACCTGTCCATCATCCCAACACAATCTTGGAGTCTTGGCCCGACGCACCTGCAGGGCAGAGAAACCAGAGAGATCATCCATTATATCGGGGACAGGTTATGAGTAAACCTCATGTTGCCTTTCTTCCACGTCAATCAGCTGTCACTGGGCAGGGACCCGTGAAATATTGAATCCTGAGCACGGCTGACCACTTGTCAATATGACACGAAGAGATGCTCGAGCTGGAAGGCTTGTTTGCTCTTGTTTGGTTCACGTGCTATTTCAGTGACTGGATTTCTGGACTGAGAAAAACATCCCAACATGCATCATTTAGTTAAAACCAAAGCACTGTGTCAAATCTCGGGGAAGTTAATGGAAAAGAGTCAAATCTCAATCTATGATGAAAAACTAAAACTAAACATTGAAACACGGAATTACCTTTTCAATAAACACAAAAAATGAATAACTTCTATCAAAACAAAGCACAATAAGACTACTTCTGTGACCATTCCCTTAATTTTGTTGGGAAAACTGTTTAGATGGGATAGAGATTAATATATTTTGGTATGACAGGCTTTACTGGTGAGCCGGTTGAGCAGGTTGTCGGCCTTCCCCATTCCCTTGACAGCTGCTTTACTTACTTGCCTTTTAAATTGACCTTTACCTTAAATAAGGTAGCTGTAATGATATTTCTTTTAAAAAATCTAAAGCTTTTTACAGCATGTTATTCTAAAGCAATGGTGTTACACTGTTTGCCTTACAAGTAAAAGGACCCTGGTTCGATTCCAGGTGGAGGCACAAGTCCCTCTGCCCATAGAGGGTTGAATCAGGAAGGGCATCTGGCGTAAAACCTCTGCCAAATTACCAATGCAGATTAATTTGCTGTGGAGACCCCTTGGGGAGAATATACTGGCATGGTATTAAAGTGTAAGCATTTGGGAACCACAGCAACTCGGCCACAAATTGTCATACCCCATAAAGTATTCCCTAAGTGCCGAGGTGCACAGTGTCAAAAAACTGCCAATGAGCTACTGACTCAATAACTGTACCATTCCAAACCTCATTCTGGCATTAACACCAGCACAAAAACTGTGCAGTGGGAGCTTCATGGCATGGGTTTTGCTGACTGAGCAGATGCATGCAAGCCAGGCCCTCTCATTCAACATCAGAGTCTCTTCTGGATGAATGGGCAAAAATTCCCGCAGGCACACTCCAAAATCTTATAGAAAGCCTTCCCAGAAGAGTGGAAGCTGTTATAGCTGCAAAAGGGGGACCAACTCCCTATCAGTGGATTTGGAGGTAATGTGTAGGAGGCCGTACTTTTGTTTCTGTAGTGTAACTCTTTAGGTTACATTCCTTATATTTTTTCTTCTTGCTGGATTCAATTTTATCATAAGTCTTAATGAAGCACATCATGCTAAAACCAGGCACCTAAGGCTTGTGCCTTGCACTTTTTGATCTTATATAAAATTAGCAAAAATTGGCAAGTGCTCCTGCTGTTCTCCTGTGGGGGGTTTCTGAGCCACTTGTTTTCAGACCTTTTTAACACATCTGGGATTGCAGCTGGAAGTACTTGTCGAATATTCTAAAAATTGTAATTGTAGTCAGTCCTTCCTGTGTCTTAATCACAGAATCACCATAGCAGTTGCAAGTCTGTTAAATTACACAGTATTTTTTTCAACCATCTTTCCTATATTTAAACAGACTTTATTAATACAGCGCTTTTCCACACTTAATTTCCACACACATTCATATAGCGTTTTAATATTAGGATATTTATTTTCTGTGAATGCACTGATAGCTAGATCGGGAAACTCTGGGTTACCCAATCTAGTTAAAACCCACCTTCATTTGATAATTTGGCCTTATTTCTGAGATCAGGGTAAATAAATCCAGATCATAAAAAGATATCCTGGGTGTACTGAACTTGCTTCTTAGTACATGGCTGTGGTTTTGCAAACTTCAGATTTCATTCTATTTGTCTGCATTTTGTTTAAAGCCTGTTTCTGCAACATAATCTAATATCACAGGCTTAACCTGTATTCAGTGCATACATATTTCACTTTCAAATGTTTGGGCAAATGATAAAATTATTAACAATTTCATTATTAATTAGAGCTGCTGTGAAATGTTTGATGTTTGAAAAGAAGAATGCTTTAGTCTTTGTTCTAAGATGTCTCTCTTTATCTCTGAAAGAATCACATTTATCTTTTTCCCCAAACTCAAGAAATACAAGTGTGCCTTTGTTTCTTCCTATCTGAACAATCAAAGCCGCAGGATAGTGCTGATAAATCAGCGATCAGTAAGAAGTGTTGTTAACACTAGGTAAGCAGGAAGTGGTTAGAGCAGACTCTTAGCTGCTCATTAATTCTAGATCCTCGAGTGGAGGGCTTTGAACAAGAAAGACACAGGAGAACGAATGAATGAATGCTTCCCTGTGCGGGTATGCTTGTGTGTGTGTGTGTGTGTGTGTGTGTAAGCCACATGAGCACACACGACACAACAAATTGCTTAGCAAATTAGGAGAGCAGGCTAACTTTGGAATTAAATCGGTGACAACTGTGGCTCCTCCAAAGTCACTTGGTTGTCAATTAAACGGTGTACCAAATAGCTAATTAGCAAGCAATCAGTGTCTGTATCCAGTGTTGTGTGTGTGTGTGTGTGAATGTGCGTTTCACTTTCTGCATTGGTAGGGAGAACAAAGGACTTTTCTGACAATAAACACAACAAGCCAGGGATTTGTTATTTTTGTTAGTAAAGTAACCTAATGAGAAACCTGCCTTGTCATGGTGTCCTTAAGCAAGTTGTGGATTCTATACAAGATATAAGATTGCAGTTTTATTCCTGATATTCTAGACCTTTGACCTATGCAATATCTTGCCTTCCTCATAACCTTAAATAGCTCTACCTCCTCCGTACTTTTTCTCCCTCTCATCTTTGGCCTCTACTTTCAAAATTCTCCTTTACTTGTGTCTTTAAAGATCCACTGTTGTTGTCAACATTTTACAGGCTGGCTACAGTAAAATAAAATGACCTCCTGCCATTTTAGAGAAAGAACATTAAGTTCCTTTCTACTTCACATCATCTCACCAGCCCTGTTGCTAGGTTTCAGAAGTCTAACTTTGTTTGCCGAGACCACCGACAAGCTCCACCTCAGCACCTCACTCATCATTCTCTGTCTGTTCCCTGACCAGTCCCCACTGCTCAGCCGCTTCCCTGATGATCTGCCCCCCCTCCTAGTTTCAAAATGAAAAAGGCCAGGGCTCAAGTTCAAAGTCAGAGCCACACTGGCTTCAAAAGACAAGCTTTAGAGGATAAAAACATAAATCCAGCATATCAGTACGTAAAGAAGGTAAATTTTCTCTATATCCACAGCTGCCACTTTTTTGAAAGCTTATACTGCTTTGACCTCAGTATTAAAGTGTGTATGTTTAGAGCAAGATGGGAAAGGCGAGTTGGAGGATGGCTAAGCTGTGAAGCTGTTTACAATTTTGTTTGCCAGTCTCTGCAGGCCTACGCTTAGAAATTTTGTGGTCACATTAGGGGACTCATATAAATTCACTGTATATATCAATCTGCCATATTTAATTTATTTATTTTATAGTTTATTTCTTACAGGGACAGAGCACAATTAAAAGTAATTGCTTCAGAGTTACCTAGCCGCTAATACACATCTGTTGTCCCTGGGCAGGTCGATGAAAACTCAACCACAGCAGAACAAAAACAGCACAAAACACAGCACAATATATAAAAGTCAACCAGTGTAAAATTAAATCAATATGATAAATACAATAGAAACAAAGCAATTATCAGTGGTGACATTTTCTAGCCAACTGTAGCACAAAGTGACTTTATACCACCTTTTCATGCATTAAGGGAACACTTTTGATTTTTCGCTTTGAGTTTGATAAGAAGGTTTAAACCATTTTTATTTTTGTAAATGAAAAAATATAAAGCTGAAGACAGAATGTGGCTAGCTTATCCATATCCATATAACAATAAAGTTAACAACGAGGAAAAAGGTCTAATTTGGCTCTGTGCAAAGTTCCACAAAACAAAACCGTCTGCCTGTGCTTTGGAGATGGATGCTTTTGCCTGTCTATGTAATGTAATGTGAACATGTTGCCAGTCTTCTCATGCTTAACTTGCAAAGAGCCAGCCTTTCTTCTAACTTTAAAAAGTGGCCTTGAGCAGAAGCAATAGATTTTCTGTCTGAAGTTTTTCATACATTTTCTATGGACATTGGCTGCTTTTTCACTAGTCTAGTCCTTGTTCCTGACCATTTTCAGAGGCTTTTTTTTGTTAAGCCACTTACCATAATCATTCAAGCATTCTTTAGCTGTAAAATGCCAAAAATAACACAGCTTGATAGGCATGAAATAGTATTTTTCCACCAACAAGGTGATTCTCCAAGAGCTATTAGCAAAAAAAACTTAAAAAGTCTCGACATGGTGTGTAGGGTGTCTTTAAAAATAAATTGAGAAAACTAGACTTGTATAGGACAAAAGAAGAAGTAACAGGCCTAAAAAAACATCTACAGCAGATGAACAGTATCTGAAAGTCATGTCCCCAAGAAATGGGAAAAAAATCCAACAAAGATCTAACTTAGGACCTGAGAGATGTATCTGGCCCTTCAGTTGATCCATTTACTGTTTGCTGAAACCGCATCAGAAATGGTCTCAGTGGAAAGGTGTCAAGAAGCCATTCCTCAGGAAGGGCAACAGGGAGAAAATGCTGGGGTATGCAAAAGTATATAAAAACCGGACCAAAAATCAGTGGCAACAGGTCTTGTTGCATGATTAATCCAAATATGTAATGTTTAGTTCGGATCATCGTCAGTATGTGCAGGGGATTGTCTACTGCCATCTGGAAAAACGGTGGAGGCTCTGTCGTCTTGTTTGGGGTCATTAAAGATTTTGAGCCACCATTTCATCTTGAATCATTCCAAACACACTGCCAATGCAGTAAAAGCCTATCTGGATTTATTTATTTAAAGAAATCACAAGAAAGCTTTCCCTAAAAGAGTTCAGGCTTTGTTGAAGAACAAACACAGTCATACCAAATATTGACTTTCAAGCTCATTAGACTTGTAAGAACTGTGCTTTTGCATTATGTGTTGCATTTCCATTCATGTTCGCACATATTTCAATCAATCATCGCACGTATTTCCTATTTTCCTAGCAAAGTATAAAGAAATGGGGGTGGCACGAGACTTTTGCACATTACTAAATTTCAGCCCTGCATTAAGGCTTAAAGTGGACCTCTTGAGCATATTTGTGGCGTATCTGAGAACCTAGCACATTACCCTCTCTCCTCTTTAATGTTGCAATCAAAAGACTTCAAAACTGGAGTAAACAAACCAAAATGACTCTACTAATGTCTTGCGAATTAAAAAAAAAAAAGGTCAATAAATAGCAATGAATGGCCTTCCCAAATGCCTTTGTCCTCATCATTTGCTTTCTCACATTATGGTTCAAAGCAAAAACATATTTGCAATGATATGAAACCAAGAACAGCAATAAACTGTCATTTTTACGAAGCATGGCATTTTTGCAAAAGCACTTTGACACCTACCAAAATTACAACAGATAACTGAATAACTGATTCAGCACCACTCTGCATTAACATCTTACAATTCCTTTGGCAACTGTCCCTGGATATGGCGAGCTTTAAACGTGTTAAAATGTCATCTTTTACAGAAAGCTTCCTTTTTTTTATTCTGGTCTAAGGAGAAAACAGCCGTTTCTTTATTTTCTTAGCATTGCGACTCAGAGAGAACCATCTTGTTACTGAGGTAAATGTGAACCTTTTGCAGCTCATCTCAGGCAACTCTTGCACCTGCTTCTTTACCTAGAGCCAACCATTTCTCCTCTCTGTCTTCTTTATCACTTTCTCACATCATTCTGCCTGCTGGCTTTGTATCTCCCCTACTGCTGTCTGTTTGCACCCGTCCCTTCATTCATAGTACATCTGCACTGTACCTCAAGGGTCAATACATTCTGCCCCTGACCGGAGGGCATCCCCGAATCTAGCTACAGGTCAAAGCATGTAGCAGCTGCAAAATTAAGTCATGCTCTCTTCCTCTCTCTTTCCTTCTCTCCTTGGGAGGGAGGGGCTCCTCGTCTGTTATGCCACCTGGGTGCAATGCAACATGACTTCATGATGCTTTTAAAAGCATAAAAGCACCTAAGGTAGAGGCTGCTTGTTGGAAACTATGAAGACGAGCAAACACTTGAAAGAAATGGATTAACTTTTATACACAGACACATCTTTATGCATCATCGCTCTTACCCCTGGGTGCAGTTGGCATGGCAAGGATGACACTCGTTGTTGGCCTTGGCGTATTTGAAGATGAAACTGTTGGCTCCCTGCAGCCCGTCGGGGCACTTCTCCACGCAGTTAGGACCATCTTTGAAGTGGAGGCATTTTACACACTGGTCTGGGCCCTGAGAGGAGAGCAGAAGAAGGAGGAGTGAGATGAGAAGATGGGTGAACACCGGGTGAATAAAGAACAAGGGGGGGGTTGCGGTAAATGGATCAGTAAGAGGGAAAGACAAAATAATCGGTGAAGAGGTGACGAGAAAGGGAAAATAAAGGTATATAAAAGTGAATGAGAGGAAAACTTGGAGATAAAGAGGAAAAAGTCGTGAGCAGAAAGAATAGAACTGAATGGAATTAAATTCAGACCTGGTAATTCGACAGTTTTCTCACTTGCTATCACAGCTAATTCAGACGGCAGGACCCACATGAATCCCATTCAATGATTTATAATGTGTTGAGCCAAACTGCCTGGAATGTATTCCGCTGCATCCCTGATAAAACTGGGAAAATGCTTAAGGAATCAGGTCATGACAAAGAAGTGCACACTGAATGTGATGGAGGTGATGACAAGAGGTAAGTGAGCACCAGCTCAGCTGCAGCAGGAGAATGAATAAGTTAGGGTGGGTAGTGGAATGTGAGCGTGAAAGTAGGAAAACTTAATGTACTCTTTGTGTGCCTGTTTATGCGCATGTCTGAAGCAATGACGGTGTTGACAAAAATGCGAGCTTACAATCGTGCAGTGATGTGTGTGTGTAGCTCCTCGCACTGCTGCTAATGACGGCCACAGCAACCTGATGGACAGCTTCGCACAGCTTGACACATTCAGACACACACCATCAATAAACATTATTCTCACTTTGCATGTTTGTGTGTATGCTTGTGTGTGCACACTAGTGCAGATGCATACAGATGTCACGTCCATGGGTGGTGTATGCATGTGTAACTGCGCGTGGGAGTGCCAGGGGATGATTGAGTCTGGAGTTATTTACTACTCAGTTGTGACCAGCATCTCAAAGTCACCAGGCCAAGAATGCACAAAGCCTGGTGACTTCATCTCTGTCTTCATCTCTCATTCCCTCTCTGAGCCATAAAAGGTTCATCACACAATCACTCGATTCCATTGAGTAAGTCATGCTGCACATTAGAAGTAACTTTTTATCCTTACACCTGAGACATTCTTCCAAGGAATCATATGGATGTGCCTGACTTGATGTTGTGGACTAAATTACAGATTTCGGCATCTTCTAGCCAGCTAAATCAACGGGTAATAACCAAGCTAAACAGCAACAGGAACAGTTTCTTACAGTCAGAAAGAAGTATGTAATGTCTGTTGGCCTGAAGATAATGTGAGGGGGAGTAATGGACACAATACTGTAGGCTTTGCTTGATTAGCGTACAGTTAGGTACATAAGTGACATATTTTTAATTTTTTTTTTCTTTATTGTAAGTTTGCCTCTGTACACCACCACAGTGGTGTCAAATTAAACTGTCAAAATGTGATCAAAGTGCAGACATAGTCCCCCCGTTTTCAGCACCTCAAAAGTCATGGGATAAACTAAGGATGGTTTTTAATATTTGGATTAAACTCCTTTGTACCCAATGACTGTCTGAAGTTCAGAACCCATGGACATCACCAAATGCTGTGTTTCCGCCTTTGAGATGCTCTCCCAGGCCGGCAGCTGCCTTCAGTTGCTGCTTGTTTGTGGGTCTCTCTGCCTTCAGTTTTGTCTTCAGTAACTGAAAAGCTGCTCTGTTGGGTTGAGATCCAGTGACTGATTTGGCCATTGAAGAATGTCCAATTTCTTTGTCCTGAAAAACTCATGGGTTGATTTTACAGTATACTTTGGTCATTATCCATTGGTACTGTGAACCGCCGCTGGATCAGTTTTGCAGCATTTGGCTAAATCTGAGCAGAGATTATAGCCCTGAACACTTCAGAATTCATCTTGCTACTTCTGTCAGCAGTCACATCAATAAACACTAGTGACCCAGTTCCATTTGAATTCAATTGTCCCATTACTTTGTGGCATCTGAAAATGGGGGTTTATCTATAAAATTGGCTGTAATTCCTAAGCAGTTGATGCATTTTTTTTTGTCAAACCTCTTGAATTAAAGCAGAAAGTTTGCACTTTGATTACATTTCAATGTCTTAATTTAAAATCTACTGTGGTGGTCCCATGATACAATACTATTACAACATAATCAAATATTTTTGGCCAATTCCTGGAGTTTTAAAAAAGATAATCACACCACTTTAATGAATAAGCTTGTCTTTTTGACAGTCTACTTCTTCACAGCAAATTGGGTAGCTTATGCTTGCTTTGCCCTTAGAAATTTAATGGGTGACCCCACAAGGATTCATGGAGTAGTAACTGTGATAAGGACATTGGTTTGGAGTGAGTGACTGACATTTGGTGGCAGAGTATCAATAATGTATTGTGATACAAAATATACTGTCTCGATATCTTGTCATACGCCTGGTGTTTTCCATCTGAATTTCCATGTGTTTTCTTAAGTTGCACACCATAAAAGACAATGGTTCTGATCATGTTGTGACATCTGTATCCAATTACAACATCTATGCCAACTTGTCAGCTGTCTGGGTTTTATTTCAGTACTTTAAACAAGGACAACACTTATAGTAATTCACAGAAACTTGAGCAAAAATAAATATTGCTGTTTTGTGAAGAGCATATCCTTTTGCTTTCCTGTCCTCTTAATCATCCTGCAACCTCTGAGAATTTTTGGTAACCTTTTCTGGGCATCCCCCGGGTTTGGTATAAGCTCTGGTAGTATAGCATTGTAATGATGCTGCTGCAGCCACACATGAGCAGATTTCTTTAAATGTTGTCTTGGATGTATGATTTCTGTGCAGAAGCATGCAGAACTCCATATTCTCCACTGACATTTCAGGAAGGAAACGTTTTGGAGAGTCGTGGTGTGATCACTTTAAAAGTGACTTTACTGGAAGGTCAGAAACTAATCTCATTTTGCTTTTTGTGAGTGTGTGTATGTGTGCCTGCCAAAAACATGCCTCTAAAGGTAGCTACAGTACTTTATCATTCCTCCCATTAACCTACCATTCACCTTTACAAACAGTACTTATATCTTCTGAAATCCTGTGCGCAAAACAGATAGACTCCCATAAAATAAGTTGGAATCCACTTTGGCACGTAGAAGATAGGAGACTATCTTACAGAGAAAAATGAGAGGAGAGGTTTTAATCTAAAAGCCTATTTTCTGTATTTGTAAAATGTATTGTTACATGAAAGGGAAGTTGAGATTGAGGGTTTTGTAAGGGGGATTCAGGAGGGCCTTACCGGGCCAAGACATGTCATCGTGTTTCCATCCATCTTCTCACACTGGCTATCACACGCCAGGCACACAGATCCATTGGCAAATTCACGCTCTTCCCTGATAGTGAAGAAAAGCACAACAGAAATGCAGGCATTATAGAGTTGAAACCATCATAAAATATTGATTACAAGAATATAAGCACAAGCTGTACATCGAACCCTTTCCAGCATGTATTATGATTTACTCAGGTCATCTTTAAGATGCACACTCTCTGCTGTAGTCCTCTCTGCTCAAGGGGCATGTCGAACAGTGAGCTGCCTAAAACTATTTGACCAAGTTAGTATGGTCAATACGCTTACAGAGAAGGTCCATGAATAATGAACAGCTTTTTAAATCATGGGCAAACATGAGGAGATGCTTGGAAGAAGAGAGATGGTGAGAGGGAAGGAGAGACAGGTAGGAGAGGCCAGAGAGAGGCCAGAGAGAGGAGTCTGCTTTTGGTAGGGCGAGACTGGAGAGACAGAGGGAGTGTGATAAAAGAAAAGAAACAAAAAGCCAAACACATTTTCTTCCCATCTTTTTATCAAAGAATCAGTGCAGTTTTTGCAGCGGCTAAGAGTTCAGCCAAACCCTTTAGTCAGCCAGTTAATGTGTACTTTATGTTTTGTTTTTTCACATCTGAAGGAAAAGAAAGCAAACAATAGAGCTTGATATTGGGTTTATACACGGCAATTACCCTGGCAGCAGCTCCACATAGCCTCGGGCCATGCTGTTGAATCCTTATGTGTATATTGGTGTGTTTCTATGTATGTGTGTGCATAGGGCCAATCTAAAAATTCCTGCCTTGTTTGTGTCCGAATCAGCACATTATCTTCACTTTAGAAGTGAGGCGTCTCTGGTGGGCAGAGGCTGGCTGCTGTCAATAACAACTGCTGCCGATCAAAACCACTTTTCACATCAGAGGGATCGATCAGCCAATGCAGAGGACAGACGCTCTCAGAGGAGGAATCACCCAGTTACAAACAAACCTCTTTCTCACAGTGGTGGGATAATGAGTCTGTGTGTGTGTATTTGCATGTGATGCTACTGGGGTGGAATAAAGAGTCAACAGATTCCTCCTTGTGAGCTGCTTTTATACGATCTGGCACTGAGAAATTTGGATCTCCTGCGGGTATGTGGGTTTTATGCATTTTCATGTGGGTAATATTAGATGAAAATCTTTTAGACTTGGTAGTTCTAAAAGCAAAAAAGCAAAAAAAGAGAGAGAGAGAAAAGAAACATTCTGACACTCCAGAGTTCAGTTCACATTAAAAGGCAATAAAAGTGAAGATAAAATCCCAGATTTCCCTTCTGCTGAGCCTTTATGTCAGAGTAGTTTTTCTTTAAATCGTTCTATTGGTTCTTTATGATCACAGCAGTTTGTCTCAAACATCCAAAAGCAGAGTATGTAGGCTGCAGACAGTCCATTTATTAATAATGTTTGCGGTGGGAAACTCCCATAGCTCTCTTTGCATCTCTCCCTCGGCTTTCTTTCCCCTTGTTCCAAAATAAATTAGATTTCTCTCTTGGAGGCTCTATCCAGGGGACTCCTTTAGAAAAAGGCCCAGGCAGTGGAGAGATATCTATTTTCCTGGTTGAGGAGGAAGAAAAGATACATGGAGGGGAATGGGTGAGAGACAAAGACCTCTGCAGCCGTTCTCTCAGGGGTCATTTCCATTCCATCAAAGCCGTTCCTCCTGATTGGCCCCCTTCACGGCTGGAAGTGTGCGCCAAGGCCCCGTTGGGGGATGGCCTGATGGGGGATTAGCCCTGTTTTAGGAGGAATTTAAGCAGGCCTGTGGCCACTGTTAAGACCTCCAAACATCCAAATAGCTGGAGCATGGTCAACCCACCAGAACAACTTTTTTTTAATTAAACACATTCAGCGCCTCGCTCACCAGCTTCCTCCCTCCTCCTCCTCCTCCAACCCCAGTGGACAGCATCTCAGACCCCCCCTCACGCCCCATAATTCCTTTGCTCTCCCTTTGTTTTATTCAAGAGATGTATAAACTAAAGGGAATTAGTGCCTTTCCTCATTAAGAATGGAAACATAGAACAAGAGCGAGTTGAAGAATCTTAAGGTTTAAAATCACCATTCTGAAAACATTCTTAATGAGCTAACACCAAATTCTTAAGAGATACACAGTTCAGTAGCTTCAGAACGAAGTAAGATATTTAGCAAATCTGTGCTGCATACAGCAAAACTCATATACAGTAACAAAACTCAGATGGTGCAATAATGCTGAAAACAAGCAGTGCTATGAAAATCAATTGATAATGTGGAGGCTTACATTAATGTGGAGACGGACTGTGGGGATAAAACTAAACTAATATTTTGAAAACCATTGTTTGTATCCAATTTTTTTATATTGAGGCATTTTTTGATGTTCCTTCTTTACACCTGTTAAATGCGTCTTTATGTAGATGATACGGTTTGAATGACAGAATTTATTTGCATCCATATTATAACCTTGAAGACACAGGTCATACAATGAAAATATACAGTTGAAACCAGACGTTTACACACACTGTGTAAAAAGACAAACATTTTTTTGTCACTGTCTGAAATTAAATCAGACTAAACTTCTCCTGTTTTAGGTTAGTTAGGATTGCTAAAATTATTTCTATTTGGTAAATCCAGGAATAATGAGAGAGAGAAAATATTAGAGAGATTTTTATCACTTTCTTCAAAGTCAGAAGTTTACATACACAAAGATTACTATGCCTTTAAACATTGTGGGAAAGCCCGGATAATGATGACATGGCTCTGGAAGCTTCTGATAGGTTAACTGACAACATTTGAGTTAATTGGAGGCACACCTGTGCATGTATTTTAAGGCCACACTTAAACACACTACTTCCTTGTTTGACATTATGGGAAAATCAAGAGAAATCAGCCGAGATATCAGGAAGAGAATCGTAGAGCTCCACAAGTCTGATTTATCCTTAGGTGCAATTTCCAGATGCTTGAAGGTGCCATG
>VUQH01057036.1:0-25665 GCA_015106775.1 Etroplus canarensis | reverse complement strand
TTGTCCAAAAAGTTTCATCTCGATAGATCACAGTTTTTCAGGTATTTACAACTTCGATGTTTTGTCTCATCTAATTCTGAGTGTTTCCCTTCATGTCCTCCTGCTTCTCTGTTGGATCGAATCCTTGAAAACAAAATTGACTCAAAACAGATTATGGGTAAGATGTATACAATGTTTAATGAATACAAAGTGTCCAGTTTAGCTGAGCTTAAACAAAAATGGGAAGGAGACTTAATGGAACCATTGACAGAGACAACCTAGCTACAGGTTTTAAAGATTTCCCCCTCGTCAGTGTGCCTCAGACACTCTGTTATACAATTTAAAGTGGTGCATCGCCTCCACTGGTCAAAGGATAAACTGTCAAGGATTAAGGCAGACCTGGATCCCACATGTGACAGATGCAAGACAGCTCCAGCCACACTGCTACATGTTTTGGTCCTGTCCCAAACTACACGGATTCTGGAGCTCGATCTTTGAGGCTTACTCTGAAATAACAAGGCAAACAATCCATCCAACCCCTTTGATCTCACTGCTGGCCAGAAGACTTATTCTTACTACATGGAAGGACGCTCGACCTCCAAAATTTGGCCAGTGGATCAGAGACGTTATGAGCCATATTCACTTAGAAAAGATTAAGTTTACCATCAGAGGGTCTGTTGAAAAATTTTATGCTTCCTGGCAACCATTTATAAATTTTGTTCACAATTTGTCTGCCAATGACATTGCCACTTTGTGCTGGCAGAATTGCTTCAACTTGGGACTTCTTTTGGTGTTCTGTGGCATGACAGCAGATCCTTTGGGTCCTGTAGGTTACCAGCTGTGGCCTTCATGGATCAAGCTTGTTCCTGCACAATTTCAAGAATGCTCCATTAATTTGGGATCTGGGAAGTTGGAAGCGTCCTGAGCAGTTTTCCGTAGTGTGGCAGGACATGAAGGGCAAAGGATGGCATTTACATAAAATATAAATCTAATAAATATTTCTGCTATATTATAGATGAACCTGTGCAGTGGTATATAAAATGTACCTTTGGCTGGTCCCTTGTATTCTCCCAGCATTAATCTGCACTGGTAATTTGCAGAGGTTTTACTGCAGATGCCCTTCCTGATGCAACCCTCCATCGTGAGAAGGGCTTTTGTCTCCACCTGGAACCAAACTGCTGCACAGTATATAAAGTAATTAATTTTGCTCCAACTGCCAATGATGATCAACTGATATGATTACATGATTGTGGAATGGGCTGTTCTGTATAGTGAGTATATTTTCCTTTAGGCATATTTTGGGTATATTTTAAAGCTAATATGTTAGGGCTTTAGTGGAGTTTTATTTATCATTATAAGCTCTTGAATTGCTCCTGCACCTGTCAGGGGCTTCAGTCTCTACTGCCACAGTTTTCAAACTGTAAGGGAAGGAGCCACTGCAAGAGGCTTATGGACAACCAGGGGAAAATATATTTAAACTAAGATGAATGAATATATTTCTGCTTGGAAAATAAACAATAGCTTGCTGATGCTGTTGTGCCGTTGACAGTTAGTTCACGTAAAGTCAAACTGGATCTTTTTTAAACATGGCTGTGAACTTCTGCTTCTGAACAGAGCATGCCATAAAAAAATTAAGAAGTGCTGACTTAAGAGCGACAAGAAGTGTGTGGTTCACACTGCCCCTCTTACAGAGGCTGCATAGAACAGCTCCAGTCCTTCATTAAACCCTGTATTAGATTAGCAGGAACTGACAGACATGTTACTGTAGAAATATTTTAAAGCAGCATGACGATGCTAGGCTACACACTGGATGCTTATATACTCATATTGTACATATTACATGCTGCATGCAGTGTTTACCTCTAGAGTTATGTTACATATGGCAATCCATACAGACAGGTTTATGTATTTTTTTAATCATATTTCATACCTCTCAAATATATCTGCTGCCTTTCAAATGTGTGTTTATGTATATATAACGCATATAAAGCATTCTTATTCTGATACACTAGCCTGCAAAGTAATGAGAGCATGAGGAGTCAGTTCCAGCAGGGATTGTTTCATACATCATTAATGCACACAGCATTTCATTACAGAGAGTCATGTCCAGCTCTGGTAATAAAGAATGATGTTCGTGGACAAAAAAATTGCTGCACATTAAAGGCCCACAGAAAGTGCAATGACACAGTTTGACCAGGCAGGGGCAGCATTTCCTATTTTTACTCTCCCTGCCAGCGTGAGGCGTTATTATGTAACATCTGCAACTAATTAATTCACGGTTTGTGATTGTGGATAAACATTAACGGGAGCAAAATATACCAAAATAAAAAAAATCATGCAGCAGCCAAAAATATTAACGGGGTCACTTTTGTGAATTCGGTCAGTTCATTCATTTTTAACCACCAGAAATATTCACTGGCACTTAATTGACGTCGATGTCAGTGCGATGAACTTGTCTTTTTTTCTTTCCTAACGTTTATTTCCAAGATTTCGAGCGTTCTTCAACCCGGAATTGCCAGAAACCAAACTCGTACGTTGCAGAAGGCGATTGGCTGTCAAACCCGCGTCACGGGAAACCAGCGTTTTTCATTGGCCACCATCCTCCTGCGGAGTTCCCATTCGCCGCTGCCTGGAACGGCACTGTAGTGTGAAATATCTTGAAAAACTATCCGATCATCTTTTTTTCTCTGAAAGTTCTGCACCTTTTACAGCCGCGTTTTTTTTTTTCTAATCGAGTGCTGTCGGAGGGATACAGCAGCGGGCTGTGTTAGGGTGCAGATAAAGCATCTGTGTGCATACATCCCTCCGTCTCCTCTGCAGGATTTCTGTGGTCCTTCAGACCTGCAGGACCAGGCCGACCCCATCGACTTTTCCTCCGCCAGCGTCCTACAGTAAGAAAATGGATTCATATACCTGTGTATATACAGTTTCCCTCTCGATAGTGTCCACCAGGAGGACTCCACACTCGGCCGGTGTGTTCCGGGGTTTGTTTTGTTTGACATTTTCAGCACCCCGCCCCTCCTCCCCCCCCCAAAAAACGGCTGGTGTGACGTTCAGGGACCCGCCGTTCATTTGAGTTGTCTCCCTGCTTGTGGATTGTTTATGAAGGGCACATCGCTCCTCTTAATCACTGAGTCATTCATTCATTCTCTGTGGCCTTAGAAGTTTGTGTGTGTGTGTGTGTGTGTGTGTGTGTTTGTGTCTGTGTCTCACCGGTTAATAATTGACCAGATGTCTGTTGGTTGACTTCAAAAGTCGCTGTAGCAGTAAGGTGATAAAAATGAATACATGCGATGAGGGGGAGGCAGAGGAGAAAAGAGTAGCCAAAGGTTGGGAGAAGCAGTAAGGATATATGACGTGGTCTGCGGAAAAAGAAACGAGGCGGGCAGATCAGCTTCATGCTCAGGGAGGACAGCACTTGGCTGGGATCCAGAGAGATAAGTGTGGCTGGATGAATGTGTCCTTGTTGTGCTCGTGGACAGGGTGTCTGATCCTCTCCAGCTTCGGAGCTGAATGGACCTTAAAGGCTCGGACACATATGAATGAATGGCCGGTCGGATTTAAGGATACCTCAAGGAAACTTTTCTGTTTTTGACTTCGTGTTCAATGACACTTCGGCTTTCATTTCGGTTATTCCTCTCTGGGATTTTTTTCTTAAAACTTGCTCTTGGTATTTAAACGCTACTTGGCAGCTTGAACATGGCACTTTATGTCGAAGGTAAGTGATGTCGTGGAAGGGGAAACTACAGATTTGTAGTTCTAACCCAGGATGGGTGGTTTGGAATCATATGGCACGTTTTCTTGTGGGTTTTCCAACCTTCCAGGCTTTCATTTCAGAGCAGCTTCAAGTTTGCCCCACAGACAGGACTCTACACTTGATCACATTTGAATTTCAATCATAATTTTGGCTTTCCGCAGCCCTTTTTCCCCTCCATAAAAGTCCAAATTCACTCCCTGCCAGGGTGTTGCAAGTTTAATTTAGCACACGCATTTCTTTTTTTACTTTATTCATTTAAATTATGACTAAAATCTCAAGTAAATCTGCACACTATCAAGGACAAATTTCTTAATTAAAAAAAAAACACCACCTCTCACCACGGAGGGTTGCGTCAGGAGGGGCATCCTGCGTAAAGACCTCTGCCAAATTATCAGTGTGGATTATTCCGCTGTGAGAGAATACAAGGGAGCAGCTGAAGATACATTTTTATAGTTTTTGGCACATTCTGCCGCCTGACCTACCTTTTTGTTTTTTTTTAAATAATTCAGCCATAATTTCAGACTCTGATGCCTTCATGTACAAAAACGAGGTCTGAGAGTTGTCTTTACATCATCTTTAGCACATTGTCAGCAAAGAAGAACAGTGTGCAAAAGTATCGAGCCAACCGTCATTTCTTTCGATTTTGCTAGGAAAATGGGTGCAATGATTTACTGAAACATGTGCAAACATAAATAGAAACACAGTACATAAGTCAAAACCAGAGTTTGTACCACACCTGTATTCCTCCACACAGCCTGAACTCTCTTAGGCAAGCTTTCATGTAATTTCTTTAAGTGGTCTTCAGGAATATGTTCTCCAGGCTTCTTGAAGGACATTCGAAAGTTCTGCTTTGGATGTTGGCTGACTTTTGTCCCCACACTGCTTCAGTAACACTGAGGTCCATTCATCACTTCATAAGACCTGTTGACACTGAGTTTCAGTCCAGTTCTTGTGTAATTTGGCACACCTCAGTCTTTTCACCCTGTTTCCATTCGTTAAGACATAAATTTTTATTAATCTCTTATAGGGAAATAAAAAGTCAGTGAAGGGGTGGGTGTTGAGTGAAGGTAGTCCATCACAGGAGAACAAATATGAGGGTTCGGTGCCTTGCTTGGGAGCACCTCGCCTTGCTTGGGATGGTGTAAGTCACCACCCCTCTGGCCTCCAGGCTTCTCCATACACATGGGTCTTGTGTTAGTGTGTCGTTGATTGTCCTCCAGGTCCGGGTCCAGGTGGGTCTTGAATCCGCAGCCCTCAACAACTCAGGTTTCTGGTTTCCAGTTAAGTCTCCTGACGGACTGAGCCACTGCCTCCCTCCCATGCCTTCCTGACAGCTACCCTTCCACTGAGACCACTTCTGATGAGGCTAGAGAAAGTCTGGCTCCTTGGAAGCAAAATCTGAAGAAATGAAGGGTGGCTTCAGGCACTAAATAAAAGCAAGCTTTTAAGCTTTTTCAGAATCTGAAGAAGGAGTGACTTCTACAATTTTGGAGCCACAGCTTCAAAAGCATCTCCTTTGGTCTTTAGTCTGGACTGAGGCACCACCAGCAAACATTGGTTAGTAGACCTCAGATACCTGCTGGTTCCACAAGGATGCATAGCTCACTAATACAGAGAGGCATCTGATCATAAAGAGCTCTGAAAGTGATCAGAAAAATATTGAATTGAACTTCAATCTTTATGCTGAGCCTGTATGACGAGGACAGACTTGGTGCCATGCAGGACCTTTTTGAAGATATAGTGAGAAGCCTTACAGCAACATTCTGAATCCTTGCTCAAGCAAACAAATAACAAATTGCAATAACTAAACTGTGACAAAATAAAAGCTGTGTATCAGTAATTTGTCTCTCAAGGAAGCCTTCTTGGAAGATAGACTGAGTTCTGGTCAGAGTTTTCTATTTTTACTCACAGGTTTTATCTCATCTTTCCTGCTTATAATTCATTAACCAACCTTCCTTTGTTAGCTGTCCACAGTCAAATGAGTGGCTGTAATTATGATAAACATAAATCGACTGACATTCAGTTCAGTCAGTCAATTAATCAATCAATCTTAATATGTATAGCACTTTTTTAGCAATGTGCCCCTTAGAGTGTTTAACAGATCAACAAAAGGACAAAAGTGACATGACAAGAAAGTAATATAAAAAAGCTTTACAAGGAAGGGACACTGCAAATCAATGCAGAGATTTTCTCAATGACCAGGCCCATCCTGCGATGATGGGAGTGGTCTCTTCCAGGCTGGCCTTATCCTTAGGGCACTAGGGGTCATTATATGGTTAGTTTTTTATAATAAAGTGATGGGAATTCTATAGCCTTAAGTTTCCAACCACAATGAACACCTATGGGAAAGTTTGGTATTAGGGCTAACAATAAGGTGTGCTTTATAAGATATATTGTATGGACAAAAGTATACATATTAAACATGCTGGAAATTCCAATAAGCTTTAGGAAATTTGGGGAATTTTTTAACCCATTCATCCAGATAAGCGTTTGTGAGATCAGACACTGTTGTGGGATTAAAAAAAACCTGGCTCACGGTCTCAGTTCTGCTTCATCCCAAAGGTGTTGAATGTGGTCCAGCCATGCCTTTATGGACCTTGCTTTGTGCGCTGGGGCACAATCATGGTGGAAAAGAAAAGGCCCTTCCCTAAACTGTCCCCTGAAAGCTGGAAGCACAGAATTGTCCAAAAGGTCTTGGTAAGCTGAAGCATTAAGATTGCCCTTCACTGAAACTAAGTGGCCCAGTCTAGATCCAAAAAATAACAGCCCCATTACATTATTCCTCTTCCATCAAACTTTTTAGTTGTCACAGTGCAGTCTGGCAGGTAGTGTTCTGGCATTTGCCAAACAGACACATCCATCAGATTGCTAGATAGAGAAGCGCGATTTGTCACTCCACAAAACACATTTCCACTGCTGCAGAATCCAGTGGTGGCGTGCTTTACAACAGTCATCCTACTCTTGTCAATGTGCTTGGTGACGTGAGGCTTCCATGTAGCTACTCAGAGAAGAAACCTTAGCCATGAAGCTCCTGGTGCACAGTTTTTGTGTTGCTTTCAATGCCAGAAGCGGTTTGGAACGCTGCAGAAATTGAATCAGCAGAGCACTGGTGACTTTTATGCACCATGTTCCTCAGCACTCGGCGACCCTGCTCTGTAACCTTACTTCATTTACTGAGATTCCTAAAGGCTTCCGCTTTGCAATAATACCACTTACAGCGGATCGTGGAATATCTAGGAAGGAAGAAGTTTTAAGAACTGACTTGCTGCAGTGGAGGCATCCTGTTACAGTACCACGCTTGATTTCACTGAGCTCTTTAGAAAGACCCATTCTTTCACAAATGTAAAGGCAGATTGTAAGGGTAGGTGCTTGATTTCATACACCTGTGACAATGGGACTGAAGGAACACCTGAATTCAATGAATAAGAGGTGTAGAACAATGTTTTTGTCCATAGGCTATAGTGTAACGCTATATAGTGTAACGTGAAAATAATATTTTACTATTAACATTAACCACAACTTTTACAGGGGATTGTTAAATCGGCAAATGCTGGTAAACAGCAACTTTTTCCTTTTGCTTCTGTAACAGTGATACGGGATATGCCTTGGCACGTTGTGCTTCAAAGGTCAGTTTCCTGTTGTAACTTTTGACTTTAGGCCAGAAGCAGTAGATTGTTGTACTGTGAGGTCACTTTCGGTTCCTTGTTGTGCTACTTGGTCAGTTAATGAGAACAATGTTGAAAGACAGGCTGTCAGGAATTTTTTTTAATGTGTCACATGTTCCGCCATACTGAAATCTTTTATGCTCCTCTTCACACCATCTCAGGAATACTTTCAGTTTTAAATTACTGTCAGTAAACAGTGTAGTCAAGGTAGTCTCCATAAATGGTATAAGACATGTATTGCCTAGTATAGTTTTTTAAAAGATCAGACCTTTATTCTTGCTTGTGGTTTTTGGAAAACCGAACAGGCTTGGCAGGTTCTTTTGGGTACATTTACCTTTTCCAAACCTTGCTCGTAAACTCTCACGAAGACTTTCAAATATCACGTTTTGCCTTATAAGCACTGAACATATTGAACTGCTCCTAATAATTGACCATAACAGCAGTTAGGATGAAAATTGCTGTGTTAACAAATATAATTACACCACTATTTTATTTAATCAAAGCTGTGTAATTGGTCATTGTTTGCTGTTCTCATTGGCACACGCAGAGCTATTAATGTTTCCCACATTCTGGATGCTGCTAGCTGTTGTGATATTTGTTGATCGTTTCTTCACATAAACAGTCATTTTAGAGATAAAGACGCCTTGAGTTAAGCTGAATTAACATGACAAATATATAAACTTTTAAAAATGAAATGTATTTCAGTACAGCAGTGAACTGCTTTATTGCTTTACTGCTTTTAGTTTTCATTTTTATAGTTTTCCTCATGTTTGCTTTGCTTATCTATGAACCAGATTGTTACACAAAAGCTTGAGGTGAGAGCATTGGTACTTGTGATGGCAGGTGCTAAAGTGATCCTATAAATGCACCACATCCGTTTTACGTCAGCACTGACTATAAGTATGACTGCTCCCGTCAGATGTCATGGCTTTTGTCATACAATGCATATGACTGACTCAAAAACTACAGTGTACTCATGCTACAATATGGTACAAAAGTCTGTGTTCACATCCAATTTGAGCATAAGGGATAAGTCACTTAGAAGTCTCACTCCTGATCAAAAAATAAGTCTGTTGATTATGTTCTCAGTTTTGTAGATTAATCATTTGGTCTAAAGTATCCAAAAGTGAGAGGAAAAATGCCAAAAATAATAACCAGTCAGAACACAAAAATAGTCAAATTGTCATTAATTCAAATAATGAGGTTAGCATGTGTGCATGTGAGCCAAAAGCTCAGATTCAGACAGTTTTTTCTGCTCTTTTTTAATCTGTATGACGTCAAAGAGAGGGGATATCCTTATTATGGTCATCTGAAGCACCCAGAATGGCAGCGTGCTGAAAATGCTTAGGTGGTACATAGAGCTTGCAGGCCTACATCTTCATATTATAGCTGTCCACCAGTCCCACAGGACCATATGAGAAATGTATCGAACAGCGGCTGCTGTTAGTAGTGTTTGCACTGTTGTGATCCTTAAGTGTAGCCCTGCCCTGGAGCACGCAGAAGCAGAAGATAATATACAAAGAAATTTAAAGTGAGTGTTTGAAATGATCAAAGCTTTGCACTACAGCCATTGTCTTGGTTGCTCATCTTTCGTTTTTTTTTTTTTAAGCTCATCTGGCCGAAGGAGGCATCTGTCATCTGTCTGTCTATCTGTCCACTCTCAGAGCATTGTCAGATTTTAGTGAAACTTGCAAACAGTGATCACCTAATGGATCTTCGCCCATGTTAGGTTCAAGGTCATATTTGTTGATTTATGAGTGTCTGCATGTGCCCCCTCTGCTATCTATGCATAAGTTCTGTCTTTAGATTTATTTATGCAATAATAATGTCTTAAGCTAGGTTAGGGGTGGTAAAGAGCTAGGGCCATGGCATAGGCACAGCATTGGATCCTGGTGGGCAATAATAGAGCAATAGCCTGGTTTACCAACATGGTCCGCATAACTTCCCGTTTTTACGAGTGAAAAATTTGAAGGTCAATTTGCAATGTTCCAGCGTTTCTAGTTCTATATTCACTATTCCTATGGTGCTAGCAGATTTTTGATGGTCCACTTCTTTTAGATGACCTGCTCCTAATAGCGCTCTGATAGCTTGAAACACTTTGCTGCACATGTTGCAGACCACTTATACTCTGTTGTTTGTGGATGATGATCTTATTAGTCTTGATCTTGGAAGAAGTGGTCCTATTAGTTGATTCCCACATTAGGAGGGTGTGGTTGGGGTCTTCATATCACCTTTATGCGAACATTAGTAATATGCTCAGTGCAATGAGATGATGATGATGATGATGCATTCACATGTTTTCATGCATTTTATAGCCATGGTTACTACTGACTACATAGTCAGTCAATTCTGATGGATCATGAACTGGATGAGTTGCTACATTACTGACATTGTAGTTAATGTTCCTTTGAGCTTCTCCACTGTCACTCCCTTTCCAGTTTAAGCAACCTTTCCAGTTAATCAGCATTCAGCCAGTGTAGCATCAGTTTTGGGTTCTGCGCTGTTGGCTTTTTAAATGAATGCATGCCAGTTGCAAGTGCGTTTCTGTACCCTCTGCATTGCTGGATCGCCCACAGTCCTGCTTTCTATGTAGCCAAAGAGCCTTACAAACGTACACTAATATAGGACCATAAATTTCAGCTATGGCTACAAGTGCAGGAGTGCCACCTACCTGCTATTTAAAGCTTCTGTTTGTGAGCAGCAGCCAGTCAGATGACAGTTTTCCTAAAGGAAGTTAAAAGGGAGCTCATTTCAGACAGGATGAACTGAGGAGCTGAACACAAGCTTCCTATAGGATGAATAAGAAATATTACACTTTTCATATGAAAGTCGGGCGATATTATGGTTTTGACCTTGTCGCATCTGCCATGTCACCAAACTTGGTAGCTATATACTCACAGGTAGGCTGCTATGTAAGTTCAGCTGGCCTAAATATGAATGGCACTTCTGAAACTTACAGTGACAAATTTGTTAAAATTGGTGAAAATTTTTATGATTGAGACAAATGTGACTTCATTGTCTACTTACACCTACCAGGTTGCAAACAAAGCCTAAATCCGCACAAAGGCATATAAGTAAAATGAATCTGAATCTGATCCAGAAGTAAATCTGGATTCCAAGTCCATGTATTTTTCTCTTTTATTGCACTAAGAGTGCAGCAATCATGAGGGAAATTAACACCACTTAGGCACATCGGCTTGTTTCCCAATTTCATCTGGATTCTCCAATAAGTACCACTAGGCTTTGGCATATCCCAAAAGTACCAAATTTTTCTTCTCTCATTCAGATGCTGGATTTGATTAGTTAGAGCAGCTTTAGATTGAGTTCACTATGCTGTTTATAGTAAGACAGGACTTTAACTGCCTACAAAAAGAGACCAGAACGGGAAAAAAAATTAAAGAGCTAGTTTTAAGTCTTTTTTTCACTCACGTATAAAATGTATTGTTTATCAAATGGCCATAAATAACAGGAAAATGCCTAGACTTCTGTTTAAGTAAGTAACATAAATTCACTGTTTTTAACTGTGTGTGGACCAGTTGTGCTTATGTGCATAGTCCCACCCATCCTGTAAGAATATAATTTTGCTCTTTACCTTGTATAGTATAAAATCAGATGAATATCAGTTCACTTTCAGCAGCTGGTAGAATTGGAGTATGTTGCAGCTCTTTAAAACCTTGTCAACTCCATATTTCCCTCTCTTGTGTGTTTAGGTCTGAGTAAAGGAGTGGCCAACGAAGGGATGGCTCAGTTCCAGGAAATGATGCGGCAGCAGCTGGAGAGCTCCATGCACGCTGAGCTGGAGAAACTGCTGGACACCGTCACAGGGGCCGAGAAAGAGGTACACTGACTGTCTGTTTCTCAGTCTTTTTCCCTCGTCTTCGTCCCTGTTTCTCTGACCATCTGGTTGTGATTTAGAGGGTGGTGGCGTCACGATGCTGGGAAAACACAAACGTGACACATACTGGAGCACGCTGCCAAAAAGGGTTACACCTACATGTGACAGACATGTGTATATATATAAAGCATGTAAAATATTTTTTTTTGTTGTTAAGCTTTTTAAGAAAGATTCAACAGGTTTTACTCATGATACAGTATGTCAGCAGAGGGGTCCAGCCCAAATGAGACTGTAGATTTTCCTGGTAGTACTAAATAAATTTAAGGGTGTATTTTTATTTATTTATTTTTTTACAGCTTATGAACTCATCTTCTTTGAGTTTCATTTGGTGTTAAAATAGAAGGAAGCTTGAGACAAAACTAGAAATAAACGCATACGATGAGCTCTTTCAGGCATTAACTGAGCCCAGTTTAATTGCAGTCAATTAAAAATGATGGAATGAAACTGAGTAAATGGGTAGCAAGAAGAAGTCACACACATGCATGATCACTACATCGCACGCACTTTCAGATGTGATGACACTAAAGGCTTTTGTACTTGCAGTTATTTGTAGTTGTAAAATTCCATGTGCACACACACACACACACACACAACAGGGTACTCATTGAAATTTGAATATCTCCGGTGTAACTATGCAAACTTACACAATTCTATATTTTGCTTACCCACCACGAGTACTCTATTTCATATTCCCTCTATTACTCATATTTTTCAAATCCCTAAATGACACTTATTTTCATTGTCTTTTAGTGAAGGATAAAGAGTACTAACGTGTAAGTCGTATGACATTAAACAAGATCTGTTAGACTGTACAAATCCAAAGATTTTATGTGAACGCAAACACCAAGAAAAAGGAATAAACTAACAGAAAAACACACCCAAAACTTGTGCTATTTATGGCTGAGAAATTGGGTAATTATACTGCAACTCATTCTAGATATGTGTACCTTTGGACACTGCCTTGTATTCTCCCCAAGGGATCGTCACAGTGGATTAATCCGCATTAGTAATTTGGCAGAGGTTTTACACCAGATGCCCTTCCTGGTTCAACCCTCCATGGTGAGATGGGCTTCCGTCCCCACCTGGAATTCAACCAGGCTTGTAAGGCGAATGTGTAAACCACCACACTTCGGGACACTGTAACAAAATAACATAAAAATAGTAAATAGAAAAGCAAAAAGAAACAAAATAAGGGGCAGTTTTGGCTAAGGACGTCGGAAGTGTCCTTGGGCAAGATGCTGAACCCCAAATTATTACAGATGTATCAATTAGAGTGTGAACGTGAGCGTGATGGTTAAAAAGCATACTAAAATGTGCTGTGTGAATGGGTGTGAGTTTGGCTTGTAGTAAAAAGTGCTTTGAGTACTCAGTCAGAGTAGAAAAGCCTAGATTGGTACCAATCCATTTACCAATAAATGCAATACAACAAGAAAAATAGTTCAGTAACTGAAACTGAACACAGTTAAGTAAAGGAACACATGTACATGCTGACACCATGTAAATGTAGAAAAATGCTGACATAAAGCACTTAAATAATAAATAAAAGTAAATAAATACAGATATTGTCATATGAGGTAAAAATCAGATCTAAAGCCTTTTAATAAACTCCCCTTTTTCACCATTCATCAAAAGTTTTCTGTTACAGAACTCTCATACATCACCTTAAATGAGTCTACTAACATGAGGGGTTCTTTTATTACTTGCATCCAGCATTATCTTAAACATATGTTTTATTGAAACATATAAGTGTCCCCATAGTGTAGCGGTTTACACATTCGCCTGATAAGCGAAAGGTCCCTGGTTTGATTCCAGGTTGGGACACAAGCCCATCTCACCATGAAGGGTTGCATCAGGAAGGGTATCTGGCATAAAAACCTCAGCCAAATTATCAGTGTGGATTAATCTGCTGTGGTGACCCCTTGGGGAGAATACAAGGAAGCAGCCAAAGGTACATTTTATGGAAACATATAAAATATGGTGTCATCTTTCCCAAAAATTGAAAGTTTAAAAGATTTAGTTTTTTGTGATAGTTACTTTTTCTCCTCGTATTTCCTTTTTCTTATTTTTTGGTCAGAATATTGAAATCTCATGGCATAGAATCCCAGAAAGAGCAGCACCAAGTCAAGTCTAGGAATTTGTGATTAATGATCTTCTCTGTAAATGACGTCCAGGTGTTGTTTCATCTCTGCGTGTGTGTGTGTGTGTGTGTGTGTGTGTGTACATCTGTAATAGTCTTGTTTAAAAATGTCAGCTTAGAAAGAGGTCAGAGTAGCATGAGAAGTTAATTTCATTAGATCCAAAGTTATTTCTTCTTGGTTTGTCTCCAGAAGAATGCAGTTATAATCAAAATGAACAAACATTAATAAATCTCACCTTATTTAATGCCAGAAAGTTAATTTTTCTTCCACAGTTATTTCTTCAATATCCTGTTGTTGTTAGAATCTTCCTGTACTGCAATACCCATGTGAAGCTGTTAATGCCTGGTTATAGCAAGCACGTCTGTAATGTTTCACATAACTGAAATAGATCAGAATAATAAAGCTTAGCTTTTGGTCATGAGCAAGTCATGATCAAGTGACCAGGCTTGTGGCAAAAGAAGCCGAGGTATGAAACAAAATGTGGCCCTGGAATCGATGTATAAACTAAGCTGTGATTTGGGATTGTCTAACTCTCCTCTCAGTAAATTTTCAAATCTCAACCTTTTTTCTGTAAAATTCACCTTTTACATTTAAGGCACCTGAATATGACTTTTTAGGTGTGAATATTCGGTTTAGTTGTGAGGTTGAATGGTTGTCTGCCTCTCTGTGTTAGCCCTGCGATAAATCGGTGACCTGCCCAGGGTGTACCCTGCCTCTTGCCTGCTGACAGCTGGGATAGGATCCAGCCCCTCATGACCCTAAAAGCAGAAGTGAATGGAATATGACTTTCAATAAATGCTATAAGTTATAAATTCTATTCACCAGCTCCATCGAAAGAAACAGTAAAAGGCAGTTAAAGTAAATGTATAATAGTTTCAGCCAAACCACTTTCCAAGGTGTGCAGCTTCTGTGGTAATTTTTCCTCTCAAATGGCAAATCCTCCAAGGTACTTCCTGCAATTTGAGAAGCGATTAATTTTCATATCTTTTTGGACACCGCTGAGTAAGAATTCTTAGTGCATCCCTATCAAAGAGATTTTAGTTTAAAATGTGCTCTGCCTTTTTCAGACATCCAAGAAAGACTTCAAGGGCTTCAAGAATCTCTTCCACAGATTTCTGCAGGTGAAGGGGCCATCAGTGGAATGGATCAAGATACAAAGACCTCCAGAAGACTCTGTAAGTCTGTTTTGTTTTGTATGTGCTTGCCTCTGGATTTACAGCTTTCAAATCATGTGATATGTTTTAATTTAAAATATTCCAGTGTCTTTTGAAGGGGATTAAGACAGAACACACATGCGCACACACACACACACACACAGCCTGGTCAAAAAAAAAGTCACAACCTGGATTTAAGTGATAGACTGCCACTGGAAAATTTCTGCAGTGAAATAATGTTTTCACTGGCAACAGGTTATTTAACCTTAACTGATGCAGTGAGTAGCTTCTTATTTCTTAAGTGACCATGGTGGAAGACATATTACGTGGTCATGGAAGAGATGGTACTCTATTTCAGAAGGGTCAAATTATTGATCGGCATAAAGGAAAGAAAACAATTAAAGAGCTAAAACTTCTAAACCTAGTTTAAGAACTATCCAATGCATTATTGAAACCTGGAAGGATAGTGGTGAGCCATCATCTTCAAAGAGAAATGTGTTTAGAAAAAATCTTGACTGATTGCGATAAGGGATCACTTGAACATTTGGTGAAATCAGATTGTAAAATATTAACAGCAGAGTTGTTTATTAGTGAAAGTAAGAGCATTTCTACACACCGAATGCAACAAGAACTCAGGGGATTGTGACTAAAAAGCTGTGTAGCCTCAAGAAAGCCACTTATCAGTGAGGTTAAACGGGGTGAAAAAGAGTTCAGTTTGTTAGGAAGCATAAAGATTGGACTCTGAAGCAATGGGAAAAAGTCATGTGGTCTGATGAGTCCAAATCTGTCCTGTACCAGAGAATTGGGCCCATCAGGGTAAGAAGGGGGCAGATGAAGTGATGCACCCATCATGCCTAGTGCCTACTGTACAAGCCTGTGGGGGTAGTGTTATGATCTGGGGGGTTGCTTCAGTTGGTCAGGTCGAGGTTCAGCAGCATTATGTGCCCAAAAAATGAAGTCGGCTCTCTACCGGAATATACTGAATGACTAGGTTTTTGCATTAATGGGTTTTTTTCATCTCTGATGACACAGACATATTCTGAGATGATGTTCTCAAGATTCATTGTGAAATTGTGAAAGTTTAGTTCAGGGACCACGAGACATTATTTTCACCCATGGATTGGTCACCACAGAATCCAGACTTTAACCCCATGGATTTGATGGGGAAGACTTTACACAGCTGTCCGACTGGCTCATCGTCAATACAAGATCTTGGTGACTTTCTTTTTTGGTCAGTCTGTGTGGAAAGTAATTATCATTTAATACAGAATGGAAAAACTTGTAACTTATAATTAGTTGGTTGTTGGTTGTGGAAATGTGCAGCTAAAAACAGGTGAAATATAACCTAGGAGGTCAGTTTTGAGTGATTCATCTATGGTTTTTGGGATTAACAGATGCGAAAACATTGCACTGATACTAAGAAGTTGACATTTATAACTCTGCAAAACTTGACTCCTCACATCATCATTCTCAGTGATTGCAAGATAAACAGTTGATATTGCATTGCATTGCATTGTGAAACCTTTGCCAGTTAATACCAGTGCAGCTGTAACATTAAAGTAAAGAGGCTGCTTTTTTCTGTGTAGTGATGTTTTCTGAACAAGCTCTAACCCAGGCAGTAATAAAGTCCCTTGTAGTGCTACAAGGAATCAGTCTGCACTGTCAGACTTTGCATTTCAGACTAACATCGCCCCGCAGTTGTAGAGGTGTTGTGTAAGTTGGTTTTCATCAGTTGCCTCAGCAGTGCACAGGTCAGAACTGACCTTTGAATTTCTTTGTTTTCAATTGGCACTGATGGCAACACAAGTAGCACAGCAAGCAAGTTAAAATTCAAATTGAAAGCAGCCACATGCAGTTTGCTACCTTGAGTCAGTAGTTTGTTTTAATCCCAGCCTCACATGATCACATTACCACTCCAGTGCCCGTCGCTCATTAGGACGAGCCGTCATGAAACTGCCCTTCAGTTCAACTATTCTTCATTTTCTTTCACTGAATATGTGACAGTGCCCCAAAGATATAAACGCTTTGAGTGTGGGGAAAATACGGGATATTCAGCATGCGTGGCACTGATAAGAACACTCCATTGTAATGTTCTGTTTGTCTAAGGATGCTTTAGTTAGAAAATTGTATTTACACCTTATTGAAACTGGAAAGTCAACTTGCATCAGTATTGTATTTCATAGAGAGAAGTATTCTTCAATGCATAAGTGAAAAATGGAGTTCCAATTACAATAACCTCATAAGAGCTCATGTTGGAGTCAACAGAGCAACGCCCCGTGGTTCACACCAGCTTCAGATCATTGCTAATCATTACAATTTGAACTGTAGAGCCATTTCTGACTGAAGTCCACATGGCATCTGTAAAGGCTCTATAACTGTAATTCAAACTATTTTAACCATAATAAGCTAGCGATGTTTTGAGTACACGTGGCTCTTTACCGTGTATTGCGATCCAAGGGTCACTCAAACATTATAAACCAAAAATTCTAATAATGTGCAAAACCAAGTTGAAGGTTTTATTATCTGAAGTGGGCTGTGGATTTTCTTCTGTTTATCATAACATTTAGTAATATCCACTTGTAGGTTTGTAGGGACCAAAGCAAAGATCCGGATTAACTGAATACAAGTAGAGGATAATATGATAATGGAGGGGAAAAAAATTCCTTTATGCCTCTCAGTGTCCTGGCATGCTACTGCATTGGTAGTGCCTCAGGGCCTTGGAGCTTGCAAACTCTTGTCTGTATGTTTTTGCTACTACTGCCATGTGGGCACAGTGTCAAAATAAGTGGACCAACCAGTAATGTGGGTTACTCTTGTTCACGTTCATGCTGTTACTGTTCCTTTAGCTTCTTTGTCCCTACTACCCTTAATAGAGAAACAACATATTTGTAGTAAAGCAAAACCAAATGTTAAAAACACACTGCAAATGGTGTCAGCATGTTGTTGAAGGTGCTTAAAAAAATGTATTAGACCACCTGTCGGAAAAACGAGAAAGACCATACAGCATCGGGAAGCGTTTTAATTTAGGCTCTTTTCTTTTCAGTTTGTTCTCTACTTTTCACCATTTTGAACAGACACAAGGAATTTCAAACTGAATTCCCCTTTTTATACCCAAATTTGAGCCAGCTTACTAAGCTTCTCTGAGAAGTCAGAAATTGATCAAGCATAAGATTCAGCCACTAAAACTAATTTTTCTGTTCAGGAATGGAAGTAAGTAACTATAGTTTGACAGCTTAATCTAGAAATAATAATGTGCTTTACTATTATTTCCGTTCATTTTTTTGTCAAACAGTAAATTTGAAAATGCATGGATAACAATAATAATTATATTTTAGCAATAGAAATATCATTTTGGTCAAAGAGCTTTTACATACTGGTGTATTAACCATTAAAGAAACATAAAAAATGATTTTGGTAATTACCTATGCTGTTATTTTAGGGCAGCCATGGCATAAACCTTACATTGAGTGATGGTCTAATAAATTGACGTAGGGGCAACCTCTGTAGCTGAAAAATGAAGCTCATGGTGCCAGAAACTGCAGTTCCTCTATTGGTCACTTGAGGCGGGCTTCAAAAGCGATTCCAACTCCATTGTGTCCCATGTTAAAATGTCCAGCTTTACAGCATTAAAGAACATATTTACAGCCTGGTACAAAGCTCCCCCTTTCATATCAACTCAAAGGGGGGTTGAAATTTTGTGAAACTCAGTTATACTGGATTTAGAAGTTTATGCTTCAATTTTATTGAATGAAATGCTGTAGTTTATTAATTTACTTAGAAGTTGTTAGCAGATATGCATATCATTGCATTGCACCTGTATAGTTTATGTATGGAGCTTTTAAAATAAGCTTATTAGCATTGGCTCCACCCTCTTGTTTAAATATGGAGTCTATGTTTTATACAGTCTCTAAGTACTGCACACAAGTGTGTTTTTCTAGTTTCCACAGCAGGCCACTTTTTTAGGTATAACTGTTCAACTTCTTGTCAACTCAAATATGTAATCAGCCAGGCATGTGGCATCAACTCAATGTATTTAGGCATGTAGACATGGTCAGAACAAACTGTTGATGTTAAGTGACTTTGAACGTGGCGCGGTTGTTGGTGCCAGATGAGCTGGTTTGAATATTTCATGAACTTCTGATTGACTGGGGTTTTCCTGCACAACCATTTATAGGATTTATATAGAACGGTTTGAAAAAGAAAAAAATATCCAGTGAGCGGTAATTCTCTGTGTGAAAATGCCTTGTTGATGCCAGAGGTCAGAGGAGAATGGTCTCACTGTTTCAAGCTGATAGGAAGGAAGTAGTAACTCAAACAACCACTCTTTACAACCAAGGTATGCAGAAGAGCATTGAAGCAGATAGAAAACCACACCGGGTGCCACTCCTGTCATCTGTGAACAGGAACCTGAGGCCACAGTTCACACAGGCTCACTGAAACTGTGAAAGGGGGTCCAACCTGGTGTTAGCAAGCTGTACCTAATAAAGTGGCTTGTGAGTGTATACTTATAATCCTTTTCTCTGTGTAGTCTGAGAGTGATGCATTAGCTACTGATTGGTAACAGTTTTACACACAGTGTGATCTGATTGGAATGAGTCTAAAATATTGCTAATTTACTATTACAGACTGCAAGGAAACCACCCAGTTTTCTGAGCTGCTTGTTTCTATCATGAACATCCCCTTGTGCATTCTTGTATAATAGCGAGCCTGTTTCTGCTCAGGTCAAGATGATCATCTTCTCTTTTCTGCCTCGTGGTGCTTAATATTGCATGGATCATCTGTGACTATAACAGTCCTGTTTTAAGTACTTATCAGAGCCAGTTCTGATTATCTGAATGGTTTTTCCTTCAAAAAAAATAATTAAATAGAAACTGACAATAAACTGGTTGCAAAAATACCCACACCTTTGCACTAATACTTTTAATACTTTTTTTGAGGCACCTTTTGATTTCAATACAGAATTTAGTCATTTTGACTAGGAGTCTGTCAGCATGGCACATCTTCACTTGGGAATGTTTTCCAACTCTTCCGGGCAGAAGTGGTCCAAACCTCTCAGAATGAGAGTGCCTCTCCTGTGCACCCTCTTTAGGTCACCCCAAAGACTTTTAATTGCATCCAGGTCTGGGGTTTGGCTGGGCCATCACCAAACTCAAATCTTCTTCTGTTAAAGCCATTCTTTTGTGGCTTTGGAAGTGTGCTTTGGGTTGTTGTAAAAGGTGAAATTCCTCTTTATCTTTGTCTTTTCAGTGAAATTTTGAAGGATTTTGTTCCAAAATTGACTGCTGTCTGTCAACAGGTTATAATTTCCTGCACCACTCTTCCTGACAGCTGGTGTGAGGTCTTTGTGCTAATGTCCTGTTTAGTTTTTGCTGTGTATTATCACCAAACCTCTTCACTTGGGTCTCGTCTGTTAACAGAACATTGCTCGTCTTGTGGTTTGTGCAGATGCAAATTTGCGTGTTCTTTTTATAGCAAAGAGAGTTTCTACTGCCGTGCGCTTCCACATTTAACATATTAACTGAGGTCTGTAGAGTCGGAGATAGTCTTTTTGAAATTTCTCAAAACATTGCATGATTTGATCTTGGAGTGAATTTGCTGGGGTGTCCACTCCTGGGAAGATTGTGGCATTGTGTTAACACACACCTAAATGTTCCAGACCAGCAACCTGCCAATCTTCTGATTTTCTTCAGCTCATCAGTTTCTCAAATTTGGTAAGCAGCACTTGCCTGCTACTTACCGTCTTAATTCCTATGCAAGCAGGGATGATGTTCTTCTTTTTCACAAAACTGTATATCTTGTTTAAATGTAAAATGTAAGCGCTTAGAAATTTAGGTAATAATATTAATTACTTTTCACCGCTAATTATAAGTCAGCAAGTTTTTAAAAACAGAAGATTTTCAGTTTGAGACACCGTTACTAAGATTTTCATCCTTAATTTCATAATTTTTTAAGTGTGTCTTCTCTTATGTACAAAATTAATTGTAATCTCATGGTGTGACTTTAAACTGTCTGCTAACTGTTTTTAACAGTTACACTCCTGTTGACTGCACACTGTCCTCCTGGCAGGAAACCAGACTAACCACAGGGGTCAGCCTTTTTGGCGCTTCTGTGCATCTTCATGACGCCGCTGTGCATCGGAACACTTCAAAAAGTCATAGTGCTGCATCGTCAGGGTGTCTTTGAGTTGGTTGGGTTCTTTCACCAAAAAGCACATTTTGTAGAGCTTTCTTAGCTGCCAGTAACAAGTGATGCTTTCAGTGTTCTCCTCCAGTTTCTTCGATGCTGGGTTTCCATATTGTTGTGTGTTGTGTGAGCTTCAAAGTACAAGGCTGAAAAGTTGAACCGACTGCAAACTTATCCAATTCAGCTCAGTCTCAAGGGAGGGATCTTTGAAATCTGAACACAGCATTTTGTGTCAGTCAGTGCTGTTGTTGAGCAGTTTGGAGCAGCACTTGAGAATAGCCAGCAAGGAAATGGAGCTGCAGATAAGGATGAGTCTGAGCATTGGCTTGCAGGCTGCATTTCAAACTCTGTGGAAGTTATTTTTCTTTCTTTTTCTGTGACTGTATTCTGAACCCAGTTAGAAAATGTTCTTGAGTTTAATGCAAAGCCCTGTAGAGAGGAAAAATTAGCTCATGAGTCTTAAATTTAATGCTTTTTCTTCATCCTCCTCCTCCTTTTTTCTCCTTCTTCACCTCCTCCTCTTCTTAATCTTCCTCCTCCTTCTTCTTCGCCCTTTTCCTCCTCCTTCTTCTGGCTTCTTCTTCTTCCTCCTCCACCGGCTGCTCCCTTTAGGGGTCACCACAGCATATCATCTGCGTCCAAATCACCCTAGCTTTTTCATCCTCTTCTGTCACTGTCATACCAACGTTCTGTAAGTCTTTCTTCACTGCATCCATGAATCTTCTGTCTTTTTCCTGCCTGGCAGCTGCATTATCCATTGTCTGCAAATCCATTGTCCAACTTTCTGCCGTTACCAGACATAGTCTGTACATTTAAAGTCCCTTCTCTCACCTCCATCGTCCTACCTGTCTTTCTTTCTCACTGCCTCCTAACACGCTATCTCCCTCTCCTCCTATTCCTCTGTCTTTGTCCACCAGTAGCTTTGTATCCATCTGGACCCGGCTGGTGAACAGCACCGATGTGGCCATTGTTAACCCAGGCCTCAGCCAATTCAGTATGGAAATCTTATTGATTAGCTGAATATTTGGTGCAGCAAAGATGCAACCCTCCCCCTTTATCCAGGCTTGTGTCGGCACTAGAAGTACCCTGGCTCATGGGCCCCTGTCCTTGGGTTGGACTGTAAATATTCACAACTACAAAATCATTGAAAACACAGAGCAATAAATAACAGAAATAACACTGCAGTGGTAAATTATTGAGTAAGATAAGACCGCACAAGCATGCTGAGGCGAAACATAAAAGCATTTAAAACAGCAGGGAAGAAAGCATCTGTACAGTATGTGGGTTTCAGCCATCACTGGGTGCACAGAAGGTTTCGTGACAGTCACGATCTAATCGTGACACAAAAATACACAGGCGTCTTGATGTCGAATACATCTAGACCAGCATCGTATCGCACTAAGACACTTTTAAACTGAGTCAGAACCTGAGATTTAGATAATGCCAATTTAATCAAGACAGTGAAACCTTGTACTAATTATGTCTCCGAACTCTGCTGTAATTTTTCTGCAGTGGGAGTGGAAACAAAATCATTATTTTTAAGGATTAAATAAAATTACTGACATAGTAAAATTAGAATGGATGTGTTGGGTAAGAGAGTGCTTGTGTGATTATGACATGAAGGCATTGTTTTAGGCGTTTAGTCTAGTGGGAATGACCTCTGACATCAATAACTAACTGGGATATTTTTGGCATCAAAAGATATTTTTAATGTTGAACAGAGAAATTAAAAGAAAGATGGATGATGAAGTAGATGCAGGCAGGAGGAGATGGAGCAGTGAATATTTTCAGTAATACTGGTTATAATTCAACAGCAGGCATTGCAAAAAGTACACCTAATCATTGTCCTTGTCTTTTGTGCGTATTTTTTTTCTTTTAAGCCATTTACAGAACATTATCTACCACAAAGCACTAGGTTTGTCAGAGGGTGGTGCAGTAAAATGTAATTTCAGGACTCTGAATGAGCAAAAAGACAAACAAATCAGTACTGCATTGTACTGTTAGTCATTCATATAAGTACAGAAATGAAAGCTTTTGGTTTTAATTGTAGCTACAGCCCTCCAATTAACTGTAAAAATAAAGTTGCAATGCTAAACATAACCAAACCCAGTGATTATAGCCTGTACCACAAAACCGCACTGTCTGTGTTACACTATATGGACAAAACTATTGGGCCTCGTAATTATTTAATTCAGGTGTTTCATTCAGTCTCAGTGGCACAGGTGTGTAAAATCAAAATTTGAATTCAACCACGGTGTTGTAATGGGATGCCACTATTGCAATAAGTCATTGGGTGATAGTTCTTCCTTGATAGATGTTCCACAAACAACTGTATTTAGTATTACAGTATTGCAGTGTGGAAGTGTTTAGGAGCCACAACAACTTAACCACAAAGTGTCAAGCCACTTAAAGTTACAGGAAGGGGTCACTGAGTGCTGAGGCGCATAGTGCGTAAAAGTTGATGCATCCAACTGTGTGGGAGCAGTTTAGGGAATGCTTTTTATCTGTTCCAGCACGGCTGTGGTCAGTGCACAAAGTGACGTCCATAAAGACATGGCTGGATGAGTTTGGTGTGGAAGAACCTGACTGGCCTTCACAGAGCCCTGACCTCAACCCCTTCCAACACCTGTAAGATTAACTAGATTGGAGATTGTGAGCCAGGCCCTCTCATTTAACATCACTATCTGATCTCACAAATGCTTTTCTGGGTGAATGAACAAAAATTCCTACAGCCAGACTCCAAAATCATGTAGAAAACCTTCCCAGAAGTGTGGAAGCTGTTACAGCTGCGAATGGGGGACCAGTTTCTATGGATTTAGAATGGGATGTCATAAAAACTCCTGAAGGTGACTCAGTACTTCGTCACCTCATGTTTAGCCTAACTCTGACTCTTCACTATCCGGTAAAGACAAAAAAATTCAAAAACAATATGGAATAAATTAAATGTTGAACTAGTATTTGAAAGTTAAAATATTTGATGCCAGTTGTTTGAAATTTACACCACATCTAAAACAGTTTCACTGATTAGTATCACGCCTCAGCAGCTTAAGTTTGGTTAGAAAACCTCCATCACTGGCCTCAAGTGCTTTTCATATGTGACTGTACCTAACATGGTAGTCCATCACTGACTGTCACGTGGCAGAATTTCAAATATGAAAACCATGTGTCTGGTTCTCATGTGTAACATCTGTATACATGAGGCTATATCCACCTCATACTATAGTTGTCCTTGTATGACTTGTCTTTTTGGCACACGTACTCATCAATTTGCTGGTTCTGTTCCAGCAGATTAGTATTTGATAAATTTCAGACTGAACAGAATGCAGCAAGAAAATACAATTGGCAATGCTTAAATCTGACAGAAGTTTTCCTATGCTGAAATGATTGAAAAACCTGAAACTTAAGTTTAACCATCAGAATGAGAAGCTGAAATTACTAAATAAAATTAGCAGAATGGGAAGCTGAAATTGTTGAATAAATTTGGATACATGGAAAGCTGAAAGAAGCTGAAATTGCTGAAATCTAAAATTGCTTAAAATGTGGGGATAAAAGCATAGCTGGGAGCTGAAGTGTATTGGCTGAAATGACTGAGAAACCTGAAACTTAATTGAAATCAGCAGGTTGAGAAGCTAAAGTGCTAAAATTTAAAATTGCTTACTTTTTTCTATCTTCCAATTGTAAAGACGTTGGACACCCGTATACACGAGGTCATATCCACCTCATACTATAGTTCCTTCCTGCAGTTGTCCTCGTATGACTTGTCTTTTTGGCACATATAATCATGTCAATTTGCTGGTTTAGTGGATTAGTGTTTGAGGAATTTCAGACTGAGCCAAATGCAATAATGAATATGATAAATGATAATAAAACTATTAGGACACCTACAATGTCTCCACTAGCACTGACAGGAACATAATCACTAAAGTTGGTCAAGTGTGAAGTGTTAACTTTTATAACACTTTCTTCTTGAGTCATAGCAGATGACATGAGAACCCTTTTTCTTGTAAATTCCTGGAAATCAAGCAGTCTGTTCTTGCGATTAGACATCACAAGTTCCACCCTGAATGTGAGTCATTTAAAAGATTTTTAGAGGTCTAAAGGTAAAAGTAGTTAAAATTTGACAAAAAAGTCCTCTATTTGTAGCTTTCTTCGTTTCTTTTCTTGTATCCCTCTTTGTTACAAGTTTGTAATAACTATTTCAATTCAATTCAATTCAATTTTATTTATATAGCGCCAATTCACAACAAAAGTCGCCTCGAGGCGCTTCACACTGTAGGGTAAAGATAAAACAGTGTTAAAAGGTAAACCCCAACAATCCGATGATCCCCTGTGAGCAAGCACTTGGCAATGGTGGGAAGGAAAAACTCCCTTTTGACAGGAAGAAACTCCGGCAGAACCAGGCTCAGGGTGGGGCAGCCATCTGCCTCGACCGGTTGGGGATGAGGGAACAGAGAAGACAGAAAGGAGAGCAGAGAGAGGCACACGCTATGGGAGAGAGAAAACAACATTTAATGACATGCAGCAGTAACAAATAAATGCATGGGGAGTGAAAAGAGGTGGATAGAGTAGAAATGCCCAGCATAAGAAGCCCCCCAGCAGTCTAAACCTATTGCAGCATAACTAAACCCTAACTATAAGCTTTATCAAAAAGGAAAGTTTTAAGTCTAATCTTAAAAGTAGAGAGGGTGTCTGCTTTCTGAATACAAACTGGGAGCTGGTTCCACAGGAGAGGGGCCTGATAGCTGAAGGCTCTGCCTCCCATTCTAATTTGAAAAACTTTAGGAACCACAAGTAGGTCTGCACTCTGAGAGCGAAGTGCTCTATTGGGAAAATATGGTACAATGAGGTCTTTAAGATAGGATGGGACCTGATTGTTCAAGACTTTGTAAGTGAG
>VUQH01057033.1:1675-32623 GCA_015106775.1 Etroplus canarensis | reverse complement strand
CTGCTAACACAGAGAGCTGCTAAACAAATTTTCATTGTGCTCTGTGTCAATGACTATAAATCTATTCTATTCTATTCTATTCTATTCTTATAGGCACCGACAAAGCTGTATTGCTCTGTGTTCTTTACGTCTGAGTCTAATTTGTTTACGTTTTGTTTTCGATCTTGAAATTCTTTGCAATTACCACATTCAGTGGACCTTTCAACCACTGTTTTGATAACTCTGTAAGCAAGATTTTGTTTTCAACAGGCTGGAGGAGAATTACATAGTGTGTGAAGGAGTGTGTTTGCCTCGATGCATCCTCTATGCCCACTATCTAGACTTCTGCAGGAAAGAGAAACTGGAGCCGGCCTGTGCTGCTACGTTTGGAAAGGTGTGCTCATCTTCTTGAATGCATTGCAGAAACTGACCCAGAGGAAAACATTTATTCTTTTCACTTATGTTTCATGGCTCGTTTAATTAATGAGAAGGTGCTTTCAGTTATTACGTCTCTTTAAAAATGAAAAATCTTTGAAGTCTTAAATTTGGCTTTCTAAACCTTGTTGATACCAAAGTCACTGTAGGTTCATAATAGTAATTGATTTAATGTCACCTGATGACTTACAACATTAAAATGTCACTCAAAGGTAATGGTTTCCTGTGTAAACGTGTCCTTTTGAGGGCAAAGAAGCTCATATCGATCTCACCAGACCATCACACCTTCTCTTTATCTTATCAGACAATCCGACAAAAGTTTCCTCTTCTAACAACAAGAAGACTTGGTACCAGAGGGCACTCCAAGTAAATGGAAGATTTAACATTATGACATCATAATAGCCTTTATTTAAATTAACACTTCATACCTTTTTGATATTATTAAATGGATTTTTTTTTTTGCAGATATCATTACTATGGTATTGGCATCAAAGAGAGCAGTGCTTATTATCACTCTGTTTACTCTGGAAAAGGTTTAACCAGGTACTTTTAACAGCTTGTTGTTTATTCCCTTATTCTAAGAAACACCGTTTTCCTTAAATTCTCTCTTGAAGTATATTGAAGTAGTTGAAGTTATTTGACAAGTGGCATATCAAATATGTTTGTGATTTGCTGGTATTTATTCTTTTGAGGCTTTGCACATATTTTTTCAAATACTAATTTTTTATTTTATTATTAAATTTGAACTAAAATTCAAAACATATTTTTTCGGTGTGTAAAACATTTTTATATAAATCTTAAATCAAATCTGTTTTGTTTTGACAGATTTTCGGGGAGCAAGCTCAAAAATGAGGTAATATTCTTTTTTTACTAGGTTTTCAAATTTCTATTGTAAGACAGGAATTTAGATGAATTTGCCATTTTGTATTAACATAGTAATAATAACAATAATACTAAATATCAAATAAATATAGGTTTATCGATTTTAGTAATTTTGCCTCTGCCATGGCGGCATTATGTTTTCAACTTGTCCATCCGTCCGTCCCTGTGTCTGTCCATTAAAATCTTATTACCACTGCAGGAGCTGATTTGTTTGCTGGAGCGTTACCAAACTTTGTGTGGTTAATACTTATGATGGGTATAAGATCTGATAACAAATACAAGTTTGAAGGGTGAAAAGTCAAGGTGACACAGGGTCAAATTTAAGGTGGAGACATAGTGGCCGAGTTCTATGGGTTTCATTTTAACCTTAAAACTAGATTTAAAAAAAAACAAACATCAGGACTTACCAAGTTTTTCTCAGGTTAAAATGAAGAGTTGTGTAAGTGTCATTAAATCATGTTTATAATTAAACATCATTATAATTAAGCAGAATATTTGCATCATCGTTGCACAGCCAACAAATCTGCAGCAGCTGTGTGATGCTTTCATGTCAATTTGAACCGTCATCTCTGAGGAATGTTTCGAGCACCTTGTTGAATCTGTGCCTTGATGAATTAGGACAGTTCTTATGGTAAAAGGGATTCCAACATGGTACTAGCAAACAGAAAAACGTACCAGATCACAAAGCTCAAGTCATGTCAAACTGATTTCTTGAACATGACAACTAGTTTACCATACTCAGATGGCTTCCACAGTCACCAGATCCCAATGCAATTGTTGAGATCCAGAATGTGCAGCTGACAAATCTGGAGCAACTGCATGATGCTATCATATCAGTGTACCTTCTGCTGCTCCCTTGTATTCTCCCCAGGGGGTCACCACAGTGGATTAATCCGCATTGGTAATTTGGTAGGTGTGTTATGCCGGATGTCCTCCATGGTGAGAGGGGCTTGTGTCCCCACCTTGAATTGAACCAGGGACCTTTTTCTTGTAAGGCGAATGTGTAAACCACTACATCAATGCTGACCAAAATCTGTGAGGAATGTTTCCAGCACCTTGTTGAATCTGTGCTATGAAGAATTATGACAGTTCTGAAGGCAAAATGGGGTTCAACCCAGGTTTCAAAAGGTGTAGCTAATGAAGTGGCCAGTAACGCTGATCTGATATAATGCTGCTGGATGCTGACCTGAATCATGATTTTTATTTTAGTGAAAAAAATGTAGGTCAGAAACAACAAAGTTGTTTGTGAGAAAAGCATAGTGGGACTGATTGATTCAACTTAATTACTTATAGGTACATTGAACTTTTTTTTGAAGTTCAGTTAGCCTAATGACAATATGATGTTTTGCAGGGCGGCTTCACCAGGAAATACTCTTTGAGCTCTAAAACTGGAACATTGCTCCCAGACTTCCCCAATGCCCATCATCTTCTGCTGCAAGGAAATATCTCCAGAGAAAAGGTCCAGTGATGAACCATGAACACTTCAATCTCAAATTTTATGTGTTTTACAGAAGTCTCTGTTGCTATAAAATGCTAAAGCACATGCAATACACAATTACTCCAGGAAATATTGCATTTAAAGTAGCTGGTTTGGCGGAAAGAATGATTCTTTGTCTTTTTTAGGTGGACACTCTGATCATGATGTATAAAACACACTGCCAGTGCATCCTGGATAATGCCATTAATGTCAACTTTGAGGAGGTTGTAATCCATGACATGTTAGATCATTTAAGTGTTAATAGGTATTTAAAACTTTAAATATGCAGTCAACCTATCAAGACTTCAAATAATCTTTGTTTCAGATCCAGAATTTTCTGCTCCACTTCTGGCAGGGAATGCCTGACCACCTGCTGCCGCTGCTTGAAAACCCCGTTATAGTCGACATCTTCTGTGTCTGTGACTCCATTCTCTATAAGGTTGAAATAAAATGGTTCTTCTGTATTTTTATTTTGATACATTTAATTAATTATGATAGCATGAAAGTCTGAAAGTGCCTTAAACTTTTAAAGTGCCTATTCCCACCTCCATATAATTTTTTTGTTCTTGGAATACTAGAGAAGAGTTGCATGATTCACAGTTCAGAATAATCCTTCTGTATCTTACCACCTTTAGTGGAGAACCCTCAGTTCATCCTCTGTCTGACACAATCAGTTTTAGCTACTTCAAGCAAAGTTTCATATGATTAGCTGCCATTCGCACACAGAAGGTTTGAACAGCAGGTGGGGTGGGACTCCTGTGCTCACAGACAGAGCTGTGTACCTGCGATGACCATATTAAGCATAGCCCTTTTACGTCAAATGATCCAGAAGAAAACCCATACTCAAAACACATAATGTTTAATCCAAACACTTTGGCATATGGCATCTACTTTGTAAGTGAAGGCAGCCTTTGAATCTCTAAGGATTTTTTTCTACAAAAGGTATTTTATTGATCACAAATGTTGAACACGAGACAGAACTCCCAATTTCCCTGAGACCTTCCTTATTGTTTGCTCTTTTGAAGTGTCCCTGAGCAAGAAAGAGAGGTGTTTTCTAACCCCTGACTTTGGGAAAAGTATTTGTTCTATTCAGCATTGGACAACCAAGTTTAAATTGACTCCTTGTTGCTCTATTGTAATTTGTCCATTTTGTTCCACAGGTTTTAACAGATGTTCTAATTCCTGCCACAATGCAGGAGATGCCAGAAAGGTTTGTTACTTGAACTTCACTTATATTGTTCATTTGATGTGGGGGTTTTTTTGCAAATTATTTTTGATATTTTTATGAAGCACAAATGTAACTATGCTCGAGACAGCCTGGATCCTTACAGTATCCCTTTTTTCAACTGGATGCACAGGATGTAGCTATCACATATTTAAAAACATCAAACCCTAAAGAAGAGTGACAGTTAAAAGGATAAAAGCAGCAGTCCTTCACGTTGAACTGTGTTTCTCGTTTCCAGTTTGTTGGCAGACATCCGCAACTTTGCCAAACACTGGGAGCACTGGCTGGCATCTTCTCTGGAAAATCTCCCAGAATGCCTTGCAGCCAAGAAGCTCCCCATAGCACGCCGCTTTGTTTCCTCCCTAAAGAGACAGACCTCCTTCCTGCACCTGGCACAGGTACAACTCCAGTTCCAAAAAGGTTGCGACGCTGCTTAAAATATAAATAAAAACACAATGAAATAATTTGCAGTGCTCATAAACCAACATTTTATTCACAAAAGAACATAGAAAACATATCAAATATCGAAAGTGAGTTTTACTATTTCATTTTGAATTTGATGGCAACACATCTTTAAAACATTAGGACAAGGGCAACAAGCGGCTAGAAAAGTGAATGCTACTAAAAGGAAACATTTGAAGGAACATCTTGGAACTAAGTTAATTGACAACAGGCCACTAAGGTGCCTGGGTATATAAAGAGTCTCCCAGTAGTAAAAATGGGCAGAGGTTCAGCAATCTGTGACCCTAACCCTAATGTTTCTCAATGTAAAATTGTAAAGACTTTGAACATTCCATCATCTACAGTACATTATATCGTCAAAAGATTCAAAGTATCTGAAGAGCTCTTTGTGTGCAAGGTACACAGCCGAAAGCCAATATTAGATGCTGATGATCTTTTCAGGTGGCACTGCATTGCAAACCGGCATTATTCTGTCATGGAAATCACTGCATGGGTTCAGGAGGACTTCCAGAGATCATTGTCTGTAAACACAGTTTGCTGTGCCATCCACAAATGCAGGTTAAAGCTCTATCATGCAAGGAAGAAGCCATATGTGAACTTGAACCAGAAACACCTTCTCATTTTCTGAAACTGAGCTCATTTAAAATGAATCAGGCAAAGTGGAAAACTGATCAGACAAATTGAAATTTGAAAATTTTTTTTGGAACCATAAATACCATGATTGTCTTTTAGTCTAAAGAGGAGAGGGACCATCTGGCTTGTTATCAGCATTCATTTCAAAATTCTGCATCTCTCATGGCATGGGGGTGCAAAAGTGCCTGTGGTACTGGCAACTTGTAAAACCTGGAAAGGCATCATCAATGCTGAAAGGTTTTAGAGCAACATATGCTCCCTTCCAGGTGACATCTTTTTCACATACTGTTGTTAAAAGAAAAGGGGCTGCTGCACGGTGGTAAACATAACCCTGTCCCAACTTTTTGAGACGTGTTGCTGCCATCAAATTCAGTATTTTGTGAATAAAATATTGGTTTATGAACTTTAAAAATCATTGCATTGTGTTTTTATTTATATTTTAGTCAGTATTCCAGACTTTTTGGAATTGGGGATGCATATCAATATACAAAAGTGTACCCTAAAAGTGTCTTACAATAACCATGCTGAAAACTTCTGCAGTAATTTTTTTTCTGCTCTCTGTTAATCCAGATCGCCCGTCCGGCGCTGTTTGACCAGGCGGTAGTGACCAGCATGGTGCTGGATATTGACAATGTGGACCTTAGCAGCATCAGCTCGCAGCCTCTGCTCAGTGTAACTGCTACTGGAGACCAGGATCCAGATGTCTACTCTGAGTGTAAGACTACACCCCACATGAATCTCATATTTAAAATAATCACATTCTGTTATACTTACCTGAGGAAAAACAATATGTTTAGTTTTTAAATTAAAAGCCACTATTCAGTCATACTTTTTTAACAGTTTCTGTTGCTCAAATGAAAATGTTTAACAAGCAGTAGCATGTTGCAACCATAACAAAAAATAAACAAATTCTCTTATCCTGTGGTCTTTTTTCTTTTGTGTGTCTAGATGACTCCATCACAGTATTTCAGGAGCTGAAGGAGCTGCTGAGAAAAAACGCCACGGTGGAGTCCTTCATTGAGTGGTTGGACTCTGTGGTGGAGCATAAAGTCATCAAGGTAACTGTTTGTCTGTCTCCTCGTATTTATACGAACACCAAAGACTGTATGTAAAAGATGGATGCCTTTATGAAGTCACCCATCAGCTACCAAAGTCAAATTGTGAAAACTGAGCTGAGTGTTTTGCTGTTTCCATCTTTGTGTTTTGAAGACAAACATAAAAAGCGGAAGGTGAATCTGACTGCACACTCATACTGTAGTGACTTGTCAGTCACAATAAAGGTTTTCTTATTCTCAAGGCTTGGTCTAAAATAAACTCTGCTTTATCCTCTGTCTGGACACTAATGGGGATCATAATTTACAGAAATTAAAATCATGTGGCATTCAGTAAGACTCCAAACTATTCAGACCATGAACTCTTTAGGAAAGTTTTTACTGAGGTAATGAGAGCCACCCTCTGCTGACCAGTAAAAAAAAAATGCAGGTTTTAGGTGCTTTGCACCTTTTATATGCTTTCAGTGGTGGACACTGAGAAGTTGTTCCTCACTTTGTGTCTTGATCAGCCCGGTAAGCAGAGCGGCCGGTCAGTGAAGAAGCGAGCTCAGGATTTCCTCCTCAGGTGGAGTTTCTTTGGTGCCAGAGTGATGCACACCCTGACTCTCAACAATGCTTCCAGCTTTGGTAAGAAAATTCAAAAAGTTCTGTCTCACCTGATGGAATATTTAAGATGGCAGTGAGGGAACATTTCACAGCAAGAGATGAGAATTTTCTTTCACCTTTATTTAAATAAGCTTTGCTCAGGCTAACTTGTGCAGAAATTTCAAATTACCCTAGCAGATGCACACACTGACTCCAGGGAGCTGTTCAGTATAACCCCAGTCTGATCATCTGGCCACTGAGCAACTCCACTGAGGAAGCTGAGGAGGGCGACGTAGTTTTTTTGGTGTCACTGGACATAATGATACTTCGATAATCCTCTGTGTTAGACCTGTGATGGACTGGTGACCTGTTGAAGGTGTACCCCGCCTCTTGCCCTCTGACAGCTGGGATAGGCTACAGCACCCCCACCTCCACCCATAATTCACCCATTTAAATGTTAAGTCATAAATTTTGTATTATTACAAGCATGGCACTATTGATTTGCAGGTAGAGGCTGACATAAGTGGATGTACACTGTAGCTGTCTGCTAGGTTTAACTTTAAATATCATGTGATGGGGCTTGTGTGCTTCCAGCCAGAGCTGTGTTTCTGAGTTGACCATATCAGGAATATCCCCTCTCTTTGACATCTTACAGATGTCAAAGCCCAAACTTTTGGCTCTCTTAGCTTATTTGCACATACACTGAAATCATTATTTGAAACTCTGGTTCTGTTTAATTTGAGCATTCGCCCTTTTGCCAGTAGATAAATGACAGAATATAATTAAAATCATAATAGTAAAACATAAATGTTTTCTATTGCTTGCGTATTGCATGTAATATTTGTAATATTTGTGATAGTTGCTCACCTAATTAACTTTGCACTGCTTTCTTTTCCATTAGTAAATCTAGCAAGTCTCACACACACACACACGCGCACACACACATCTAATACAAGTGAGCTCGAAGCAGATTGTTACAATAGCATCATAAATTGTAATGGCCAGACTTGCCTTATTCACACAAAGTCTTATCTGTGGGTCGCGTGCTCTCTGTTTAAACACTCGCACACAGACTCTGTGTGTGTGTGTGTGTGTGTGTGTGTGTGTGTGTGTGTGATTAAACACTGACCATTTGGTAGGTCATCCTTTCCCTCTCTTACTCCAGCCCCACTGAACCTCTGACCCTGCAGGTCAAACAGTGAGCAGCTTGAGCCTAAAGATCACACAGCTGGTAGAGAGAAGGAATGAAGTGAGAGCTCAGCTGAAAGCACAGATTTTAGCTTATCTGGCGAGGGATCGATGAGCTAATGCTGTGGCGAGGCATCCGTCCTTCCACAATTCATGAGAATTGTGAGCATTTAACAGATTGTAGAGAAACTTGAACACAATGATCACCTAACGGGCCCTCACCTAAAGATATTTATCATTTTACAGGCACTTTTCTATGTTCACAAGAATCACAATGCCTGAGAGTATTGGTTTGGATTGCAGTATTCATAAAATGAATGTTTGTTTGTGCCCCTCTGCCATCTATGCATAAATGCCATCATTAGGTCATTCCTATTTTTGTGCATCAAAACCTTGAAGGTCAGTTCGCGTTGTTTTGTTGTTGCTATTCCTACATTTGCTGTTGCTATCACCTGTCGTGCTGACAGATTTTAGATGGTTCACTTATTTTAGACGATAGACCTACTGTGAATAGCGCTGCTATAACTTGATCTATAACTTTGACACATATGTTGCATATGACTTGTATTGTATTAGATGGTGATGATCATGGAGGGAGTGGTCCTACTGGGTAATTCCCACATTCAGGAGGTATTCTTGGAGCCTTCAACTCATCCGGTCAATACTATGTCAGGAGGATTCTTTCATCTATTTTCATACTTTTCATGGCCATGGTTAGTACCAACCATGTAGTCATAATATGCCTGAGCGCAAACGAGGGAACTACATTAATTCATCCTGAATATGATCGTTTGTGAGCCTTCCTGACTTCTCAATGCATTTTTAATTGTCATTAATTTGTGCAGTACAGCCAACCAGTGACTAGAAAACTTATATCTTTCTGTTTGTATTTCACACATTACAATAACCTTTAAATTGTGATGGACTGTCAGCCAGATGAGCTACGACATCATCATCATCATTCTGGCTAGAGTGTGGCACAATGGTGCATCGATACAGTCTTTGTGTTGCAACAGGTTCCTTCCATCTGATCAGGATGCTGTTGGACGAGTACATCCTGTTGGCTCTGGAGACTCAGTTCAACAACGACAAGGAGCAGGATCTGCAGAACCTGCTGGACAAATACATGAAAAATGCAGGTATCAAGCATCATTTCAGCTGCTAGAGGTTTACACATTCGCCTTACAAATGAAAGGTCCTTGGTTTGATTCCAAGTGGGGCCACAAGCTCCTCTCATCATGGAAGGTTGCGCCTGGAAGGGCATCCGGTGTAAAACATCTGCCAAATTACCAATGCGGATTAATCTGTTGTGGCGACCACTTGAGGAGAATACAAGGGAGCTGCTGAAGGTACATTTTAGATACTGTCAGACTATTTAAGATTGCACATATATATGTGGTAAATAGAGAAACAGTGGAAATCTGGTTGTAAATAACAAACCTTGCGGGATGATGATGAGATCAATTCATAATTGTATTGTATTGCATTTAACAACATATTCATGTTAATATTAGTAACGCTAATTCACAGAAAAGCATTTAAATTACATGGAGCAGATTGTTCTTTGTAGACTACCACTGTACCTTTCAGCTGCTCCCTTGTATTCGCCACCAAGGGGTCACCACAGCGAATTAATCCGCATTACTAATTTGGCAGAGTTTTTACGCCAGATGCCCTTCCTGACACAACCCTCCATGGTGAGTGGGACTTATGTCCCCACCTGGAATTGTACCAGGGACCTTTTGCTTGTAAGGCAAATGTGCAAACCACTACGCTACTGGGGGCACGCTTTATAGACTACCACTAAAGAAGTTTATTTTGTCCAGCACAGTCAAAATGAAGCATGTCATGTAAGGACTTTGGTTTATTAAATTAAAATTTTGAAGCATAAAGTGTAAAGGAAATAATGGCAACTTTAATACAATGATAAAATAGACGTTATTAAAATTCATTGACAATTAAAATCTCATAAAATGGAACTTGAAGTGGAGGTAAAAATGAAGGTAAAATGGAGGTGAAATTGGGAATTCACCTCATCTTGTATGAATGCAATGTAGGTTTTAGTCTCCTTTATGTGAATTGTTTGCAGTATAATAAACTATTTTTCTGTAGAAATTTAAAAACCCGGAGTATTACCAGATTTTATGTTTGTCTTGTTATTCATTTCAGATGCCAGTAAAGCAGCGTTCATGGCGTCGCCCAGTTCCTGCTTCCTAGCCAATCGCAACAAGGTCACTGCAGCCTCGGACCAACCTGTAAAGAATGAGTCTCTGGGAGAACACACCTACATGTCTCTGTCCACCAGTCAGCAGCAAAGCCTGGAGGGAAAAACTGTTGTCTACCAGGCGACCGACTCTTCTGGATTCACAATTTCTGGTAAAAGAAAAACAGTCACATTTCAGAATTTATGTCACATTAAAACACATTTTCTATTGTCCGCCCTTGAAAAACAAAGCCCTAATGGATACAAATTTGGCTGCCCTTCCCTTCAGGGTCCTCTCCTCGTGCATCTCAGCACTACTAGTTTTAGGTCTCTCTCTCTGTAGGTCTCATCCAGACCTTCAAGTCAGGGGAAGTTTTGGCTTCTGCTTCTTGACTTCCAAACTCATCCTACAGTCCACCACCCAATGCTGCCTAGCTATATTCTCCCCTTGCAGTGTCCTACCTCTTTCAGGTTGCACCTTCTGTATAAGATATAGTCCACCTGGGTGAACATTCCTCCACCCTGATAGGTCACCCTATGTCATGCCCTCTACTTGAAATATGTGTTCACCACAGCCATTCCCATTTTTCCCTTTTTGCAAAATTCAATACCATCCGTCCCACCATACTCTTCTCCTTAACACTATACCATTCTTTCTTTCTTTCTTTCTTTCTTTCTTTCTTTCTTTCTTTCTTTCTCCCTCCCCCACATTAGGTCCTCAGCTACAATGTCAATCTGTACAGCACTGGAGACCACCTGTCCTTAGACCCTCAGTTTGGATCAGGAAAACTCCCCAAAAATCTTTTAATGAGTGAAAAAACTATTTCTCTCTCAGAGCTGAAGTGTTGCAAAGAAAAGAACAAAACAAAACAGTTGTATTAAATTATGGACAATCAGGATGAAAAAAAAATATGAATGGACTGGAAACATGCATTCAGGAGGATGTTAGTCAACTTTCAGGTGTGATGTCACACTGGTATCTGAGCTAGGGTGACCATATGTCCCTCACTATGTGGGACTGCACAGCATTTTTACCCCGTGTCCCCTGTCCCACATCTTAAGATGATGTCCCACATTTTGACTCTGTGGCTCAGCAGGACATGCACTTTTCTAAAGTCTGAGCTTTAACCTGATGCATGAGAAGAAAACAGTGAAGGCTTTTTTTTAAATATTTAAGTGTTGGTTAGCCTCTATAATACTATGGCCATCAGTAAAAATTATAATTCTTCAAAAGTCATAAGCTTTGTGGAATTTGGTGGATGTGATTTAAATTACCACAAAAAATGTGACAGCAGTATACACTGAGAAGTTTTTGTCTGTTTTGCTCACGTTATTTTTCAGTTTTGCAATACAGAAAATATGGCATGAAGTGATGCTGTATATGTGTGTCTTAATTGGCTAAAAATGAAAAAAAGATCAATTATGGTTAAAAAAGGTATGTCAGTCCATGGATGCATTTCTACCGAAACCCAGGACAGTAGCTGAAATAAAGAGAATACATACATCGGGTTTATATAAAGACTAGTATATAGTGTACAGTATAAAGGGTATATTATAAAGACTATAGTATGAGACAATAAGATTAACCTTCAGCTTCCTTTTATCTGTATTGTATTTTCTTAGTGAAAGAGTTGGAAAAGTTTGATTTTAATTTAATAAATGTGGCCTTTACATGCTTAGTGTGACTGGCTAAACTCTTAACTAACCAGAAACCTGTCAGATATCAGACTAAGTTCTCGCTGAATAGCACTCTTCTCCGCTCAACACAGTAAAGTTTGTCAAACAGGTAAACATATCAAACAGCAGCTCAACAGCCCTCACAGAGCCTGATGTTGTGATATATAACCAATGCTCCCTCCATGGTTGTTGTCACTTTGGTGCAGTAGGAGTTTATGATGTTACACTAAAGGTTTGGTTATTTTTAGACACATAACAAACCTCTCTGTCTTCACTTTGAGTTCTTTGTCATAATAAATCTCTGATGTTGGCTACTCCCATGCTCAAACTGTCTTATCCCTCTTCATCCACACTCAGGTGCTCAGGTGGACTTCTCTCAGGTCAGCGGCCCCCTCATGACACCCCCGATCTCTCCAGCAACGTTGGTGCACAGAGGCTCCGTCATCAACCAAGGGCCTATGGCAGGGAGGCCCCTGATGCCCTCCTCTTCTTCCACCACTTGCTCCTCCTCTTCTTCCTCCTGCCTTTCATCTCTCAGTGCCATGACCCAGCCCAGCCCCTGCTCTTCATATCCCGATAGTCTGTACCACTGCCTATCTCAGACCAGCTCTGGCTATTTTCCTCCAGCCAGCAGCTCCTCAACCCCAAACTACCAATCTGCTCTCAGGTCAGCTTCATTCATTTGGGTGTGTTAAACTGTTGTTGTTGCTATTTATAACTATTTCGCCTTTTTTAAAATACAAAAACTATATTAAATATATTATTGCTTGTTAGTTTATTCATTCATTCATTCATTCATTCATTCATTCATTATCTTCCGCTTATCCAGTTCAGGGTCGCGGGGGGTGCTGGAGCCCATCCCAGCTGTCTTGTTAGTTTACATTTTATTAAATTTTCTACATTGGGAAAAAATTATAATGTATTACCTGCAGTAGGAAATCAATGAGCAGCCTTAAAGACATTGCTTTATTGACCAAAATATGACATTCCTGGGAAAACAATACAGTGTCTCTTATTAGATTAAATATTGTATATTAAAACTGTAAAACCTTACAATATTTTATTTTCAGTTCTATTTAAACATTGTCTTAATTTTTTTAAATTTTGTGTTTCAGGCCTCAGACACACAATCAGTGCCTAGCTCCAGTTCAGTCTCAGGTTTCATCTCTGGCCTGTCACATCTCTCGGTATCCCTCCTTTAATGAGCAGCACCTGACTAAAGACATTTTCTACAATCATCATACTGCACCTGCCCCCCACCACCCATCCAGCAGCACTAGCTGCTCCTTGGCATCTTATGCTTCTGCAGTCCGGCCCACATCTGCCTACACTTCAGGTTCTGATCCAGCTCAGAGTGAACAGGGTCTGGACCCTCAGGCTGCAGCCCAGATTCTGGACCCAGCAGATGGGTTTGGCTTTGTGGGAGCTGGACTGAACCTTTCTGGTGGTGGATGTCAGGGGCAGACATATTCTGTGATGGGACCAAGTGGTAAGGATTCCCAGTGTGACACCAACCCCATGAGGTTTAAGCCACTCATCGGTTTCTATGATCAGTTTTTATAATCTCAGCCCTAAGATGCCCAACCAAGTTGTATAAAGAGATGAACTGATTGGGAAATTCTGGGCCAATACAGATAACAATGTTATTATGTTTTCTGGCTTGAGGCCCACATAAAATGCACTACCTTAATATGAACATGAGATCCGTAGAGCTTAACCCTGTGAAGGCCAAGTCATTCTTGTTAATAACTCCACACCCTAACCCTATCTCTAACCCTAGGGCAGACAGAATATGTAATTTTTGTTTTTATTAAATGGTTTTCCCAAGTCTTGCCAGTCAGGGAATAAGGAAAAAAATAATTATGACTGAGACACATCAAAAACAATTCAAATTTTTTGCGAAAGTTTTGATTTGTCCATCTCTGTGGAGTTAGGATACGGTCAGGGATACCACCTATGATGGCTTGGACTTCAGACAAAAAATCTGATTATCTATTTTAGAGACCTGCAGAGGTTGAACGGTCCAGTATTTCACAATAAATAACAAAGAGAGGATTTAAATACCTTCTCAGTCCACTCTACATATACATCCATACATCCATTTTCTGCAGCTTATCCGAGCCCAGGTCATGGGTGCAGCAGTCTAAGCAGAGACTCCCAGATCTCCCTCTCTCCAGCCACCCCCTCTAGCTCTTCTGGGGTTACACCGAGGAGTTCCCAAGCCAGCTGCCCAGGGACTTACTCCTGGTAGGACGTATCCGGAACACCTCATCTAGGAGGTATCCAGGAGGCATCCTGTTCAGATGCCCAATCACCTCAGCTGGCTCCTTTCAATGTGTAGGAGAAGTGGCTCTACTCTGAGCCCCTCCCGAATGACTGAGCTCCCCACCCCATCTGTAAGGAGGTGCCCAGACACATCAGCAGTCTCATTCTTTTAGTTACTACCCAGACCTTGTGACCATAGCCAAGGGTAGGAACCGCTCAGTTCTCTCTGCACTACAATTAACATTTATCCATCCGTATCACTGCCAAAACCACAGAAATCTGTATGTCAGTCTCCCGCCTCATTCTTCCTTCACTTGTGAACAAGACCCCAACATTATTCCTGTTTTACAAAATTCATTTTAATGATTTTATCTTTATTTATTTATTTTTTTTGAAAATGTATGTCTTTGCACATCAGTCTATGCTATAACTCACGGTGATAACGTGGCATGCTGTTCCTATAACCAGGTTCAAGAACCACTGTTTTGTCTGCATATAGCTTATTATATTTAAATATGACTAAACATGAAATTGTAAAAATATATTTTAAAAGCATTTTAAGAAATAGAAATGAGTTGAAGATGCTGAGATTTTCACTGGGAGTGACCAGAATGGACAGGATTAGAAATGAGTACATCAGAGGGACAGCTCAGGTTGAGAAGTTTGACGATAACGTCAAAGAGGGAAGGTTGAGATTGTCTGGACATGTTCAGAGGAGGAATGGTGGACATACTGGACAAAGGATGTTGAAAATAATGCTGCCAGGAGAGAGGAAAGGAGAAATCTAGTGAAGGAGGGCATGCAGATGGTTGACGTGACAAGGATACAAAGAATGATGTGAGATGGAGGCAGATGATCTGGTGTGGGAGCAGCAGAAAGAAGACCAGAAACAATCTTGTCTACTTACAAAAATACTAAAATAAAATAAAATAAAATGCGCAAATAATGCATTTAGCTTTGGTATTTGTCGGTGTGGTCAAATACAGCCAAAAGAGTTGGTATTAGGAGACCTTTTACATGTCTGTGAGCCATTTGCCTTCTTAAAGCATTGTGTGTATATACATACATAGAGTATCCTTAATAAAAACAAAATAAGAAAAAAACCCCAAGCTAAACTAAACCAAGTATAAGCACACATGGAAACTAACTAAAACAGCTGAAATGAAAGCAAAATAAGCATAAAAGCTGAATAGAAAATACAAAACTGTAATAACTTTGTAATAACAATTTGGAAGCAGACAGCACCTACAAATGCAGCAGCTCTTCGCTCTCTAGTTGCATGCTTTTTTTGGTTTGCTGTTTAAACACACCAACCAGGGGAAGTTCGTCTAGTTTCATTGTAGTCTGCATTGTACAACAACAATAAAAGCTTTCTATTCTACTAAACTATTAGCATGCATTTTTTTGGAAAACACACGCGCCACTCCAGACTCTCCTTTTTCAGCAGGTTATTACGGGAACAGCAATTACCTGGAGAGCCAGCGCATGACATCACTGGTTGACCAGCATGTGTCCGTCATCAGCAGCGTGGGCAGTCTGCGTCCTTTCCCTCCGACGTACTCTGAAGTCCACGATCCGCTCAACATCCTGGACGAGCCAGGAAGGAAAGCAACGGGAGCCTTTTACAGTGAGGCAGAAACCGGAGGAGGTCAGCACTTACATACAGAAAAGTCAAAGGGAGTTTTCTTTCAAAATAAGAAGTTTAGAGAGGACCTATAATGTTTACAGTCATTTTCTGTCATATATACACTGTTGCAATGTTGAATGCTCTTATTAAACATGACCAAAATTTCAAATAACGAGGTCAGTCTATGTGTAAGTAATCTCAGTGAGCTACAAGCTCTTTTTCTGACATTTTTTCTACTCTTGAATCTTTATAATGTCAGTGAGTTGTTCATTCTTTAGAACTTCTTCAGAAGCGTGCTAAAACAGCTGGTTTTAGACAGAGGATGAACTGAAGGGCTGTACCTAAGCTCTGCATAAGATAAATTAGGTGTATTTTGAACTGTGAATCATGCAAAGCTACTCTGGAAGAGTGCAGAAATAAAAAATGTGGAGCTGAAAATGAGCATAAGTCCACTTTAATGTGAAATGACTTTGTAGAATTAATTTGACTGACAATTAGCAGCATTAACACACAAAGTGCAGTAAAAAGTAAAATATTGAAATCTTAGATGTAGTGCAGCGGAAGTATGATGCAATAAACACTGACTAAATATACTTTCAGGAAGGGATTATTTTTTTAGAATGTGTGCACAAAGGTGTCCGACAGTAGTTAACGACAAAATAAAGCTCTGTTAGACTGGATGAAACCTGAAACAGTATTAGACACCGAGTCATAACAGTCCTCTTTTAAACACCGGTCTGTGCCAGTACACTGGGAGGACGGCAGAGAAAGCCATAAGATTGTCGGTACGGTGACTGTTCTGTTTAGAAGCTGTTTTAAATTGTTTTCACTCCTTTTCTCTTTGCTTTTTAATTTTGCTCACATTCACTTCTTAGTGAGGATCAGGAAAAGATTGTGTTTTATTTGTTTTTAATATGCCCCTTTACAACATTAACCCCGCACCTTGAAATAATACGCTCATCCAGTGCATTTAAATGTGTTGCAAAGGGATCCATATGTGAGAAAGATGCTAGTGTGACTCATCTGACTGTTGCCATAACTTGCTGCATCATGGCGCTATCACCAAAGGATGACTTCGGCATGTCTGTGAGATGCCAGCAGCTTTGAACAGCAGTATTTGACTTACTGGGATTGTAAACAGGCTTGATTACCACAGAGCGATCATAGCCTCCGTGGTGGGCTTTAAAGATACAGCAGGTAGGCTGCAAGAGGTAATTTACAAAAAACAGAATAAAAACATTAATTTATAATTCTTTTAGTATTGTTTGTAATTGTCATAAAAATTTGCATTGAAAATAATCAAATTTAAATAAATGACAAGGAATATAAGCCGTAAATGTGTTCTTAATTTATGGGATCTATGATATATCTCAAGTAAAGAATTTAAATGGAGTGGTGGCCTTCAGGTGATGAAAGGCATGCTGTTAGAGAATTGATTAATGCCTTCTTAATCTCAAAGAGAAATGATATTGCAGTAGCAAAACAAATAAATCTTCAGTCACAAGTTATTAATCATTACAAAGAGTCGTTGTGTAGGGCTATTGCTGTGGGCAGGAATGACCTTCTGAACCGCAACAAGCAAATTTCCCCAAAAATTTCATGAAAAAACAAAGAATGTAACGTATCTAGCAGGAAAAAAGTGCAGTCTTTAGATTGTAATATGTCTGCTGTTTCATCCTTAGATCATTCCCTCCCCTCATCGGGATCCGCTCCCTGCATGTTTGGACTTCCCTCTCAGTTCACCTCGCAGGACGCTTTGATAGCTCAGCAGCGTGCGACGGTGTCTACAGAAGTACAGGACCTGGTGTCCTCACTGCCACCCATCAACACTGTGTTTATGGGAACAGGAGGAGTGCAATGATGGATCTATGTCTGCAATCTCACTGGAGCAACATGTGATCCAGTACTGCTATATGGGATGGTTTGGTTAAAAGCATGGTGGAAGGAGGGATGTGAATGACATGTGACAATCAGCTAAATTTAAAGCCACAACACCCAAACTGTAAGGTACAGTATGAACCTCCACTCATCCAGCAGGACACTTAAATATGCAGTACAAAAATGCCTGTCCCGTGATAATTGTTTTAATGAGAAAACTAGAATTTAATATATACCATAATATTTTCTGATCAAGAAGAATAAAAGAAAGATGTTTATATTTCTTAAAAATCTTACTGAAATAACATGCTTATTGTTATCCACCTCGACACAGTTGTTTCTTCTACATCCACAGCTGTATTTCTAGAACTTTTGTACATGAAGCTTCCCATTGTTTCTGTGTGCAATGTGTTGTAAATAAAGCCTTGGAAATCAGAGTAGTGTGCTCTCCACTGACTGCACAGCAAGTGAAAAGAAACCGAAAACAGAATTATGTGCGCCTGGTCCACTCTGATGTATAATCCATTAGTCCAGACTTCAAAATGTTAAACGTGGGGCAGTTTTTCTTGAGTATTTCTGCTGCCACCGCTGCTTTGTGTGACAGTAATATTTTCTTCCTCAACTAGAAAAAAAACTTTCTAAACAGGCTGCCAGAGCCAACGATTGTTCCTTCAGTCATGAGATTGATTTCTTTTACAAGTATTGTCATTCTTTTAAACTTTTCCCAAATAAATAAACTGCAAGAGTAATCATGCTTTGAAGGAAACACAACATCTAGAGTTAATTAAAAAGGTTTTTCTCAATTTTTGTCCATTTTTCCAAAAATACAAGAACAAGGGCGACCGCAGTGATTGTAATAACTATCGAGGTGTGGCCTTGCTGAGCACAGTTGGCAAAGTCTTTGCCCGTGTGGTCTTGACGCGTCTTCAAGCCCTTGCTGAATGTATCTACCCTCAATCTCAGTGGGCCTCCAAACCCTAATCAATCAGTTTGCTCACGCTTGTAATGAGTTTGGGTTAACCATCAGCATTAAGAAGACTAATGTCATGGGCCAGGACATTCTTGTGCCACCCTCGATCAGAATTGATAACGAAGTGCTTGAAGTCACCAATCACTTTTCTTATCTGGGCTCCACCATTACCAATAATTTGTCCCGTTGTAAAAGCGGCAGGGGTGTCGGCAAAACCGAGCAAGAGAGCATGGGGAAAACAATCAACTAACTTTAAACACCAAACTCAAAGTTTATCATGCGTGTGTTCTGAGTACCTTGCTCTGTGGTTCCGAAACCTGGACCACGTATGTCAGGCAGGAGAAGCGTGTCAAAAGCTTTCAGCTTCGCTGCCTATGACGTATTATTGGTATCACATGGCGAGACAAAGTCACCAACACCACTGTACTACAACTAGCTGGTTCCCGGAGCATGTATCTCTTCCTTTGCCAACGCCGTTTACGCTGGTTGGGGCACGTGCATCGCATGCCGGATGGCCGCATCCCAAAGGATATCATATAGAGCTGGTCACAGGACATTGTCCAGTAGGCTGTCCAGCACTGCGCTACAAAGATGTCTGCAAGCGCGATATGAAGCTAATATAAATCGATCCAAATAACTGGGAGCTACTTGCTCAAGATCGCACCTGTTGGCAGCATGCAATATTTGAGGGTCTCAAAAAGGGTGAAGAAAAGCTCTACCAACAATCAGAGGAAAGAAGACAACGAAGGAAACAGAGAGCAGAAATAGGAATCCCAGGTCCCCCACCCACTTGTTAAGTTCATTTGTAACTTGTGCGGAAAGGACTGTGATACAAGGATCTGATGGCTGAGTCACTCCAAGCGCTGCTCTCTGCAGGACTGACTTTTTACCATGGCTCTACCATTATCTCACAAGATAGCAGGATGCCTGGGAACCATAACTATTAAAAAACTTTTTCTCATTTTTTGTCCGAATTGTCTGAAATGTCTTGGTAAGCTGAAGGATTAAGATTTCCCTTCACTGGAACTACAGTAGGGGGCCCTGGCCAGCCCCAGAAAAACAACCTCATAGCATTATCCCTCCTCCCAGACTTTACAGTTGCAGTCAGGCTGGGAACGTTCTCCTAGTGTTCACACGCCTCCATCAGACTGACAGATGGAGAAATGCGATTTGTCACTCCACAGAACATGTTTCCACTGCTCCAGAGTCCAGTGGCAGCGTGCTTTGCATCACTCCATCTGATGTTGTGCTTGGAGATGTAAGGCTTGCATGTAATTGCTTGGCCATAGAAAGCCATGCAATAAAGCTCCTGGCACAATGTTTTTGTGCTGCTGTTAATGACAGAGGAGGAACTGTGGTTATTGAGTCAGCAGAGCGTTGGCGACTTTTACACTCTGTGTACCTCAGCTTCAGGGATGGGTTGCTGTGGTTCTTAAACACTTCCACCTTACACTAATACCACGTAAAGCTGATTGTGGAATACTTACGACAGAAGGAATTTCATTAACTCACTTGTTGTAACAGTGGCACTCGATTACAGTACCACACTGGAGTTCTGTGAGCTTTAGCGAACAACCCAATTTTTTTTCTTATTTACAAATCTTTGCATGTATGCAAGACTATTTAACTTATACAGTGCTTAAGAAATTGATTAGACCACCACCCAGTGTAAGGATTATGCCATGGCTGCCCTAAATTAACAGCATTGGTAATTACCAAAATCATTTTTTATGTTTCTGTAATGCTTAATACACCAGTATGCAGAAGCTCTTTAACCAAAATGATATTTTCAATGTTAAAATATAATTATTATTGATATCCATGAATTTTCAAATTTATTGTCTTACAAAAAAACCCAGAAAAAATAATAAAACACATTATTATTTCTGGATTAAGATTTCAAATTATATTTATTTACTTGCATTCCTGAACAGAAAAGTTAGTTTTTGTGGTTGAATGCTATGCTTGATTAATTTCTGAATTCTCAGAGAAGCCCACACACATAAACCACCAAAGCAGATGCACCTCAGAGGCAGTTGCATATCCGTACACCTTTCCAGAAAGCTTAACAAATGACTGCACATTGTTTTCAGATTTAATGTGTGCATAACCTCTGCTCTAATCAGTGTTCATAGTTAAGGGTATGTGATTTTCCATAACCACTCTTGAGATACTTACCAGCATATCTGCTTGATCTAACATCATTTTTAAATTAACACTGATGCATATCCATGTCAACAATCTGATTTTGTAAGGGTTTTGGGAGTGTTGCAGATAAAGTAAAAAATAGCTCTCCATGTGTGACCACTAAGGGTATGCCCCCCTTAAAAAACACAATTTCTTCATGAACGCTGACCCAACTCCACGTGATGTGATGTGAGACTAAATGCCATGGTCAGGTTTTTTTGTGTGTTTTTTAAAAAAAAATGCAAATTGGATGATTAAGAACTGACACATGCAGCAGCAAAGTTGAGTTGTCAGCAGGCTAATTAGCTCGGGACCATGAATGTCTGTGCAAGACAGTCAGGATTCAGGGTGATCCTTTTTATAATTCCTGAAATATTTCAATCTGCGGCCACAGAAAATACTGAACGTTCATTTATTTGCAGTGGTAATGGACAGAACAGACCAGGGAACAGTTTGTGCTTCTGTCTGTCTCTACAGCAAATTGTCACCCAGTCAATAATAGACCCCAATAGAATCCTTATCTATTCTTAATAAAAGACCTGATGTCAGACCATTTGACACATGACTCTTTAACAGCCAAACTCAGAGATTACAGAACGGAAGCACAACTGAAGAGTGCGGATCAAAGCTGGGAGCTTTTTATTTGAGATTATTTGCTTACTCTGCAGAACAATGGAGGCAGACATGACTCAGATAAAAGTGTTTGCCAAAATGTTACGGGACCCAACTAAGACACACGGACACAGAGGGGGAAGCCGGAGGGGTGGTGGAGGATGTTTGTAAGTGCACTGTTAATGATGACCTTAGTAAAACAGACCCCACTGTGGACCAAATCAGATGTAATGAAATCAAAAGATCAAAGGAATGAGGAAAGAGGACAGGCTGGGTCCCCAGCTTACTGTTTATCAAATAAAATGTTTAAAAAGCAGTAAAATTTAGTGAGTAATTTTCAGTGTTTTTGATATTTATTAAACTAGTATTTCATTTATTTGATGAACTGTTGATATATTTAAGGGCTTGAAGATGTCAGTGAGAATGATGAGGTTTGAGATCATGGTGTTTATTTACAAAAAATTCCCAAAATGGCATCTCTCTCACACACACACTTTCTAAGCAGAAAAATTCTGTATGAAAATATCATAAATATTTTGGCACAACAACAACACGGAGGCCATGCTGCAAGATGCTGACCACTCATCAGCAATAAAAATCAGAAAGCCAGATTTGCAATTTGAAATAAAAAGAAAGATGAGCAGTTCTGGAACAGAGTTTTATGGACTGATCAGACAAAGATGAAGCTCATCCTGTGAAACATGATGGAGGCTGTGTCATGGCTTTGGCTTGCATGGCTGCTTCTGGAGCAGGCTCAGTTATTTTTATTGATGATGTAACTCATGATGGTAGCAGCAGAATGAACATAGAAGAAACATATTGACTGCCAATTTACAGAAAAATGCATCCCAACTAATTGGGAAGAACTTTATTATGCAGCAAGACAATGATCCAAAACACACTGCCAGAGAATCCTGCTTGACCCCATCTGTAAACCTGTCCATCACCATTGCAAACATTACTTCTCCATCACCACTCTCAAAGCAAACATTGCATCTGTTGTACTCTCTCCTTATGAAGCCATACTGGTGCTCGCTGATCTTCAACAAAAAAAAAAATTGATCATAGCATCTAGCCTTGGATCATGCTATGCGGAATCAGGTCAGGTCAGCGTTCATGAAGAAATTGGGGATTTTTGGGGATATACTTTTAGTGGTAGCATGGTGGCCATAGGGAACTAGTTTAACACAAGTATCTGTACGGTACTTCTGCTTGAGTGAAGAACTTGTGTACTTCTGCCACCTCTCGCTAGAATGAGGTGGGGATCTTCCAACTCTGCAGAATTTTGCACACTACATGTATCCAAAATGTTGATTGCTTTAAAAAAATTGCTGCAGGGATGTACTCTCAGACAATACAAACTACACATTGTAGCTGTTCATTCATATACAGGATATGATGGTATTGCAGTTGCATATTCACGTTTCATGTGCAAGTATTATTATTTTATGTAACATAGTCTGTCGTGAAATTGATTATTGGATAAAAAATTACTCAGCTTCTAAATCAGTTCAATACAACTCATATTGTTTTATAGATTAAAATAAATTGTGCGGAAATATATGATAAGCAGTAATGATCCGATGCAGGAGAACTGTTGTCACAGTTGATAAAACACATGCAGAGTGCAGAAGAGTCACCTTGAGAATCTAAGGCAGCTTTTATGGGTGTGTATCATACAGAGAAAATACAAAGAATAAACTACAGAAACAGAAAATAGGCTTTAAACTGTAAAGCAACGTGTAACTGAGAAACAAATAGATTTGTAATGTTTCAGTTTCTTTATTTCACTTGATGTTTTATATATTTAGAACTCCTACTATTATCTGGCACGGCTAAAACTGACAGATAGCTCGAGTATTTAATAAAAACTCAGGACATATCGGTATCAGTCAGGCTGGTTTAGATGAATGGCAGTGACGTGGCCATCCTCCCTCCTCCCGTCTTGATTGGTTTTTATACGTTATCTACTCAGGGGGAAAAATCCATTTCAGGTGCTCATGCAGTGTTACAGGAACAGATGGTGGCATATGTAATGATTACAAAATCCCCACGTTAAAATACTTTAATTACTAAGTCAATAATGCCTGCAACAATTGCCGGAGCTTTAGTGTAAAAACAACAGAAGGCAGAAGGCAAACTCTGGGCCAATGTTTAACCAGAACTTTGCATTAGAGCTGATTGAGACAGCTTCCATATGTGTGTGTGTGTGTGTGTGTGTGTGTGTGAAGCAGTTTTAGTGTCACACTGCAGCAGGTAAGACCATCCTCAGAAGCTATGCTGTGAGAAGTAAATTTACTGTTATTTTCATGGCTATAACAACCGTCCGCCCTGCTCATTCAAACCAGCTTTGCTTTATGTAATTATACTTTACAAAAGTATAGCTACACTACTAAACTTGTGCACACCACTGCCTCCTGTACTAGAAAGTAAACTGGCCTTCTTTAGATATGTGCGGGCTCAGTCACTAGTATGGTTTCATTCATAAAGTTCTTTAAACTGTCCTCTTACTTATGCTGTAATTTGAAGAAGAAACTTCATGGCCCTCATGGTCTTCGATCTGATGATGTTCTGCTTCTAGACATAGTGCAGAATCCAGAAAGAAATCTGTTATGGAATCTGCTCCCACTACTTGGAATAGTCTGCAGAGTGAACTGAAAATTCAATCTTTGGTCCATCTTTCAAAATTTAAATGTGTTGTAAAGGATTTTGTGATCACATGTATTCATTCTTGTTGATGTTTTAATCATAAATTTTTTATTTTGTTTCAATTTTACCAAATTTATGTTTTATGTGTTTTTAGAGTCTTAATTATGGAACTTTTATTTTGCTGCTTTCTTGGCCAGGTCTCCCTCGCAAAAGAGACTTTAAATCTCAAGGGACTTTTTGCTGGCTGAATATGGACTAAATAAATAAAAATCAAAGTACAGCATGAAGAAAACCTTAAATATGAAGCAGATCATGTCAAAAATCCTGATGTAAATGGAATCACTTAGGCTTTTAAGCAACTGTTACTATAGTTTCCTGTACACCACAAAAAACTTCTAATGGATGTGCAAGTTTACAAGTTTATTTCTGCCTATATGACAGATACTATCATTTCCTAAACCGACAAAAATTGTTATCAGGAAACCTTAAGCGAAAGGTACAGGGGTCCATTCTGTGTTTAAAGTGCAGGTATAATGCTTATGGTCATGTCATTGCATCCACCCAGTGCACCTACTGTACTTTATATATTTATCATTAGAACCGGAAAGCATTAATTAACCTGAACAGGCCAGTGAATTGAATTCAACACTATGGATCTTGTTTGATTGATAGTAGAGCTTCCTAATTCAAAGGCATAAACTATATCAGCCTTTGGAGTTTTGCAGATAATAGTAATAAAAATACACTCTTTAGTACCTTTAAAAAAGAGACTTTACAAAGTGCTATAACAGGATACGAAGAAGGTAAAACAGAACAAAACCAAACTGTAAGGTGTAACAAAATGAGATAAAAAGAAATTTAAGAAAGCGTTTAAAAAACTAAGAAATAGCCATTAAAGCAACAAAAAGACAGTGACTGATTCTGCAGGCTCCAGCTCCTCAGGCAGGTTGTTTGAAAGCTGAGGAGACTGAGCTGAGGAAAGATGATCACAGCGCTAGATTTAACTTGACTTTTAAACAGCTAAGGCAAAAAATAACCCCAAAAACCCAACTGGCTCATATGTGGGCAACAGTTCTGCTGTGTGGTTCAGGGCTGGACCCAAATGTGCTTTAAAAGACAGAATTAAAATATTTGGAATGTATAAAATCATTTACAAAAAAGCAGCTGAGCTTAACCCAAAAAAATAAAATCAGAGAAAAATCAAAACACTAAAGTTGTACCCCCTTCAAAAATATGAAATCAGAGCCTATGGTGGATCCATGGGTGAGATTTATACAGCCATCAAATACAAAATACAAATTGATTTTACTCGTAGAAGGTCAGGATTTGCCTGCTCCACATACGTTTTGACGCCTCAGTGTGGATACATGTGCAATACTCCAAAAACTGAAGGCAGGAGACAAATATGAGTTATAGATAAAAGATAATGTCAATTATAAAAACATTTATTAAATGTTCTTTTCTTTGTCAACAGATTGAAAAGCAATGAGCAGTTAATTTACAATACTGTGCAAAAGTCATGAGCCATGCCTCGTCTCTTTATGTGTTGCTAGAAAAATGGGAAACAGGTGCAAAGTTTTATTGAAACAGGCAAATATAAATGGCAAAGCAGTACATAACGCAAAAACAAAGTTTGTCCAATTCTCACCAGCTTGAAAGTCAATATTTTTTCTTTAGCGCAGCCCAAACTCTCTTGGGCAACCCTTCTTGTCATTTCTTTAAGTCCTCTTCAGGAATAGTTCTCCGGGCTTCCTTAAGCACATTCCAAAGCTCTTCTTTGGATGTTGGCTACTTTTTGTTCCATTTCTCTGTCAAGAGGATCCCTGCTTCAATAACTGCTGATATCCATTCATCACCAGGTAAGACCTGTTGCCACTGAATTCAGCCCTGTGTGTAATTTAGCATACCTCAGTCTTTTCTCCCTGTTTCCCCCTTCTTAAGAATGACGTATTGGCAGCCACTCTTCCAACTGAGACCATTTCTGATGAGGCTTCAGCAAACAGTAGGTGGATGGATGAAGGTCCAGATGCATGTCTCAGGTGTCAGATCTTTTCAGGATTCTGTTTACTTCTTAAGGACTTGGCTTTCAGATATTGATCATCTGCTGTAGATAGCTTTTTAGGTCTGTCCCTTCTTCAGTCCTCCACTTGTCCAATTTCCTCAGGTATATCATTATTATTATTATTATTATTATTAGGAACAGACTACAATTACTTTGTGTCTGTACTTAAGTCGAGTTTTCAGGTGTCTGGACTTTACGTGATTATTTTTCATCCTGGCAACTTTTTACTTTTTAGTTTCAAAATAGGCTCATTATTTTAGGTTTAACGCATTTGGAGCGAGTTCTTGATTACTTTGCGTTTTTGCAACATCAGACTGTTTTGGACCTAAATGGAGGGAACAATGACACACAACAGACAGTCCTGTTGGTGGAGCGATCCTTGGTGCTTATTGCACGTGGCTGATGTAAAAGGCGTAGAGAGGAAAGAGGCAAAAAACATAATTTATGCACTATGCTCATTTTTCTGTTTAAGTGTGGAGGCAAAGTAAGCCATCTGCAAAGTATTTAAAATTCAAAACATAACTGTGTTTCAATCTCAGCACATACATTAAGCCCCTGTCACACCGTAACGATTTAACCAGCGTATGCCCGCGTATGACAAATGTGGCGAAAACGCTGGTGAACGTCGAATAAGTTATTGGTAAGTTTTGCATAAACAAGTTTCGCTGAAGCACGCTGGTATATGCTGTAGTACAGTGAGGTTGCTGAAAACGTTTGAGCATGCACACGATTTCCGATGTCTGCCAGCGTATGGCTCATACATCCCGCAAACGCGGGACATAAGTTGTAGTTAAGCGTTAACTGATAACTGACACACACGTTACTTGTAAGTTACTCAAACGTCAAGATAATCTCTAGCGTACCCAGAACTTATTTCTAACCTATGAGTAACTTATAGCGACCTTATCTCCAGCGCATATTGAAGTATTATACAGCTACTGTATAATGGTGTATTGGCTGAGAGTAGGTGTCGGCCACGGATGCAGCTACAATGCCGATGCCCTAGAGGCGCTGGAACCTGCATCATCTCCATCACAGGGTGAGTGTGAAGGTGATGAGGGTGTGGGTGGTGATGTTCCTCCATGCGTCTATATCCACAGCCAAGAGACTTCTTGGCAGCATTATTCGAGTTTCTCTTCAGCATGATGGTGATGCAATGGTGATGTTGATACTGCGAATAGGCTAGGACACACTATGCATATGTTGTGAATGCCCTCAGCACGCAAAGCATTCTTTGGTATAAGTTATCTATAAGTTACCAAAAAATTCTATATAAGTTACTAATACACTATGTATATGTTCATAATTGAAAAAAAAAAACCACCACATCATAGTTCTGCGTATGCCAGTATTTCAGAGAAATTTTGATGCACTGGCATACGCTGGGTAAATTGTCAAGGTGTGACAGGGGCTTTGGAAATTGAAATTGAAATAAGGTCCCTATTCCATTTTCAGTCAAATTACTTACATTTTATATTAATATTTTATGAGATTCAGTTGGCTTCGCACAAAAACAGCTGGTAGAAAATGTCCTTCAAAGAGCTACAGTTTACTTTTATACTCTGAGCACATTTCAGAGCCTGAACTTTCTCACTTTTACTTGAGTAAAGAAGTTGAATCAGTACTTTAACTTCTAACTTCTACCAGATTATTTTTTAAACACAGGTAACCGAACTTCTACTTGAGTAGAGAATGGTTGTACTTTTGCCACCTCTGGCCAGCTGTGAGCTTAACAGAAAGTGTGGCTCCTGGTGCTTCACCGCTCCACCTACTGTGCAGGTCCCTTACTTCACCTGCAGGCGTCAGCGCTGCAGCAGTGAAGGACACTCACTGGCGTCTGTTGCAGGAGACCAGCAGACTGGGCCAGAGGTAATGTTCCTGGGTTCTCTGTGGTTATGGATAAAGATTTTGACCCCTTGTCAGGCCTGCACACACATACACACACACACACACCTAAAAAGATGGGTTTCTGCTTTTTCAACTTAGTTTTAAAAAATTTTTAGCAAACTTTGTAAATTTTCAGGTATCTGCATGTTTAAGCCTTATCAGAATGTACAAAATTCCACACCTGTAATGTCATCTTACAACATAAAAATCACACTAGAATTGAAAGGCACTGAGCACACACAGCAAGGTGAAGTGAAAAGGTTGTGCATTTCTATAAATCTATAAAAAAAACTCAAGAGGTATAATCCTTTATACTCCACATACACTGCCCTCTTCAGCTGCGGTATTTCAGCTACAGTAGCTCATCTGTTGGATTGGACCACACGGGCCAGCCTTGACCACCCCCGACACTGTCGCTGGTTCATCACTGAATCAGAATCAGAATACTTTATTAATTCCAGGGGGAAAATTGCAGTGTTCCTTCCCTGGACCACATTTGATAAGACACTGACCACTGCAGACCCCACAAGAGCTGCAGTTTTGGAGATGCTGAGACCCAGTTGTCTAGCCATCACAGTTTGGCCCTTGTCAAACTCGCTTAAATCCTTATGCTTGGCCAATTTTCCTGCATCTAACGCATCAGCTCTGAGGCCAAACTGTTTGCTTGTTGCCTAATATATCCCACCCTAACAGATGATGAGGAGATATTCAGTGTTATTCACTTCACCTGTCAGTGTTCATAATGTTATACCTGATAGATGGATATTTATTTATATATTAAAAAAAACAGCTGACTCAAGGTTCTTTATATTGTAACATAAAGACAGTATTAGAAAGAGAACACTAACAATCTGATGATCTGCTGTGAGCAGCACTTGGCAAAGGCAGAGAGGAAGAACTCCCTTTTAACAGGAAGAAACTTCAGGCAAAACCAGGCTCAGGGAGGGGCAGCCTGTGATTGGCTGTGGACTGAAGGGAAAAGGAAGAGAAAAAGCAAAAGACAAACTAGAGGAGAGAAAAGAAAAAAAGTTAATGGCATGCAATAGTCGCATCTAACCTCCTGAGTCCTGAGCTGTTGTTTGGGAGTCATGGGATGAAGCAGGTATGGTTTGAGCAGAATTAAGTACTAGCTGCAGAAAAGCCAAATATGATGTCGCCATGCAAGGATGCAGGATAAACACATCAAGAGTTAAAAGAAAAGAATGGAGCAGCATTGCTATGATAGACTCAGCAGACTGAGTCTATCATAGCATTCAGGCCCACCTGATCCAGCTGGAACTATAAGCTTTATCAAAAAGGAAAGTTTTATGCTTCATCTCAAAAGTAGAGAGGGTGTCCGTCTCCCGAATACAAACTGGAAGCTGGTTCCACAGGAGGGGGCCCTGATAGCTGAAGGCTCTGCCTCCCATTCTACTTTAAGAAACTCTACAAACCACAATTAAGCCTTTCCTCTGAGAGCCAAGAGCTCTGTTGGTGCAATGAGGTCTTTAGGATATAACCAGGCTAGATTATTAAGCACTTTGTGAGGGAAAGGATTTTAAATTCAGTCCTCGATTTGTTATTGATTCAGTTCTAAATTCTCTTTGGACTGCTAATTGCACAGATTTATTAAGTTTTCACACTCCGCTTCTGTATTAAACAGCCTATAAAATACCTCATTATAAACCACTAAAACCAGCTGCAGCTGGTGACTCACTTGGAATCACTGTAACTTAATTTAGGCATTATAACTACGAAGCAGCACTACCACCATGAGGTTAAAATGGGCATTACAACATTATATTTTTCCTCCTTTTTTTCTGATATAAAAAAATGCATACCTTCATTAATTACACACCTTGAATTGTGAGGAAAAAAATGTTTGAATCATGGTTTATCTAAAGCATATGTGGCATTCTGACACCAGTGCATTGCTGAAAATAAATAGTTTGAGGAATACCTGCATATTAATAGCAGATTTTTCTGCAAACCTACTGAGTGCGGCTTTATTTTTAGTCATTTCATTAGGTTGCTGTTTTCCACAATCAAGCAGAAGCTACAAATGGAATTTCAAGCAAAAGATCAATGTTTTATTTGATAAAGGTTTTTAGATTCCTGGAGTGAGTGTCCCCGTGCAGAAATGCAGTCACAGCAGTTTGGTTTCATAAAATAATCTTCTAAAACTGAGCATTGATTGAGAATTGTGAGACAAACCATGACTCTTTTATATCAAGTACAGCACTTGTTCCTGCAAATGTTTGATAACAGGTCAGTGCTAAAAACTATGAATGAAATATTACTAAGAGGCACTTGAAAGATGCTTTTTATAATATCTATTGCACTTAATGAAGTACTTAGGGGTTAAACAGTGTCCTGTACACTGAAATTCCTGTTTGATAGAAATGAAGCATTTCCTCAAAAGAATTGTTAGATTACCTTAAATGCTGAGTGAGACAAATACTCAGTGTATTGAGGATTTATGATGTCTCTTTACCTGAAATAAAGTATTTTAATAAATTATCCCACAAGATCATTATTTCTGAAGCACAAATGTTACACAATAGAAATTTTCATTTCTGGAGACCTGAAAGTGTGTCACAGGACCTCATGGGTTTTGGGTTGGACAGTTTGTTGGCTTTTCCCCTTTCTTTTTAGAGGATTTATTTGCAATAAGAAAAAAAAATGTGAGTATCAAACCAGCAAGTCTATATAGTGGCCCATCTTCATTTAGATGGTTTACCCAAATGCTTGCCAAAGGGGAGGATTACTCCGAAAACTGCCCACACACACTTGCAGCAGTTTCTCAAGGTATGGCAGCAAGAGTGAAAGGGGAGGTTTATAAGAAAGTAGTGAGGCCTGCTGTGAAGTATGGCTTGGAGACAGTGGCACTGACAAAAAGACAGGAGGCAGAGCTGGAGGTGGCAGAATGGAAGATGTTGAGATTTTCGCTGGGAGTGACCAGGATGGACAGGATTAGGAATGAGTACATCAGAGGGACAGCTCATGTTGAGAAGTTTGGATAATAGTGGCAAGG